>VWYK01029014.1:0-15250 GCA_013399775.1 Semnornis frantzii | reverse complement strand
ACATGTTTTCTCTGAATCCACTCTGAACAAGAATAATGTAACAGATTTTTAAAATCCCAACCAAACAACAAAGGACAACATACCAAGGCCCAGCAAGAGGATGCTCTTGATGCTGTGGGTGGTTCTGGAGGGAACAGGAAAATAGGTATGCTGCTTTTTAAAACTGAGCAGAGAAAGAGCTTTACATGGAGTCAGCTAGATAATAAAAAGAGGGTGAGCTCTCCACCACTGCATGTGAATGCATGCAAACTATTCAGAGAAAAACAGATGATGCATTTGCCCCAAGGGGACTGCTGAGATAAAAATTCTCCAGTTTTCTATGCTTGGATATGTGTTGTTCAACTTTGGAAACGTATAAATACAGAAACCTTGCCATTCTTAAGTTTAGTAATCTAATTGAGCCAAATTACTGCTATCTCTGCTACTTCTTGAGCCACCAGAATGGTATTTATTTTACATGTGCTTAAAAGATTTATTGTATGTTGTCTTAAGCATAAACACTAATTTTCAGTTCAAAACCCAAGGAAACACCAGACTGAAGCAATGCAAACATTTTGCTATCTGAACAGCAACGTGGCTCAAAAGTACACAGACAGCTAAGGGTTCACTGCACAGAACATGCCTTTAGAAGGGAAATCTGCATTCTTCTATAGCCTAGCATTTAAAAAACCACAGATGTAAATATTCAAGAACTTTCATTCACCTGCCAGGTACAGCATATCATGCAATACAAGCATAATACTTTGCAAATGGTCATAGGACCTAATACTCTTGGGTATAATCTCTACTATTCTGTACATTTTTGTACTTCTATTATCAGCCATGAACTGTCACAGCTGTAGACAGCAAAGAGTTGGTTTCTTAAATTCACTGATTCTTCCAGATAAACATAGATAGATCTTCAAGTCAAGTATAGTGAAAAATGTCACTGGCAAATCTTCAGGCCTGGATTTCAACAGGCACTGTAAACTTCAATTGTACAAACATGAAATTCTTGATGCTCTTCATTTTTTGACATAGGAAGTTTAAATTATTTCTCTGCCCAACCAAGTTGCTTAGTCCACCATAGATAGTTGGTATCTAACAATATACACGAAAATACAAGATGTGGAACATTGTATACATATTACTGAATATGTATACAATTTTTTTCCCTGTATTCTTTAAGATACTACGAATGAAGAAAGATTTCTCATTCGCTTCAGTTTACCTTTGCTTATATTAACAAGGCAAAACTTTGTGATCTATTCTGAAAGAACTGACTCAAGGCTTAACTTTACTGGGCTCTGAATTGTGACTCAGATCCTAGAGTTCAGCTGAAATTCCAGTCGATACTTAATTGCAGGTAGCACTTTTACACTCTTCAGAGAAGCCAAATTCAATAAAAAGAACAATATGCATGTTTGCTCAAATAGGTGTAAATGCTTGCTTGTACAATGAAGGAAAACCTTTATCATGAAAGCACTCTTATCCATATCAGTAATATTATAATTATGCAGCGGGGAAGAAATTGTAAATAAGAAACAATCCGACAGATATGAGGATTAAATCTAAAAATATTGACTCAGTTTACAAGTAATATTAATTTTTTTTTTGGGGGAAAAAAAAAACCACAAAACAAATAAACAAAACCACAAAAAAAGCTGGTGTTATCCACAAGATACTTACTATTTATTACTGAACTTACCAAAACTAAATACACTTGGAATTACTTTTTCCACAACAGGAAAATTACCAAGTTTCACAATAACACAGGTTGCCTCTTCAGAATTTTCACTTTTTAAGCTGACAGACATGTATCTCTGATCTGGTGAAATTCTGATCCGTTGAATAAAGGCATCAGAAAAGCCAAGATCTGCAGTACTGAATAAAATGTCAGCATTTCCTTCATCTACTACATAAAAAAAGAGAGATAGCAAAAGAAATCTGTAATTAAGACACTGTCAAAATGAACTGTAGTTGTTAATGCTTTCATTTAAACAAGTCTGCCTGCGATATTCACAAGCGTACCACCAGAATTTATTGACATCAAATATTTGTCTTGTAAGATATTTGTAAATGTACTTTATAAAAATACATGCAAAATTTACAGTTCTGGGGGGCGGGGAGGAAGTATTGTAGTTACTATTAAAAATATTTCTAAAGTGTAGGTCTTGGCTTCTAGTAAATGCATTAAATTTAAAATGTCAGATACTTAAAGCACAATTGTTTTTCCTAAATACAATTATTAATTTTTTCCCACCCTGCAGTAGTTAAAAAGCATGAATGTGTCCTTTTTCAAAATGTTGTTAGGGCTCTGAAAATAATTTTCTTTCTCTTCTCTCCAGAAACTTGCCTCAGTATTAATATATAGTATTCTCTGATTCTCTTCGCCTTGCTTTATCAGATTCAAGATTCGAGAACGACCATTCAATTATTAAAAGAATTTTTTTTAGTCATTTTAAGAAGCAGAGCAATTGAGCTCTAATCTAAGAAAAGCACACCAAGCACATTTTTAACAGTTGCATCACGTTAGGAAGACAAATCCCTTACCATCACCTGCTTTTGAAAGAAACACGCAGCCATTCTCTTCAAAGTACACATTCTCCCCAAACTTCATCTGTTCCATACAAAACCAACAAGTTTCAAGACCAACACAGAATTAGAATATTTCCTTAGAATCCTCATATTCAGTATTTGCACAAAAAAAAATGTAACAAACAAATGACAGAATAGAACACACAAGTGACATGAAGAGGTTATCGCATGCCTCAGAGAAGTTCTTTCAAAGTCAGGGTACTTAAGCTAGGTCTACATGCTGTAAATTTAACAAAGGGCTCAGACCACCTGCAATTGCTCCTGTAACTTAAAATGTCTTCTATATTCAAAAGTCAAACGATTATTGATCTTTACTTGCTTTTGCCTATGGAGAAATTAAGCTAAATGGAGTATTGGAACACGTGTAAACTGTTCTAAACCAAATTATTCAAAACTACCACCATAAAACGATCAGTAAACCAGCATTTTATAGCAGAAATGGCCCCACTGCCTTTTATTTGCACTCAATGATAAGTAACATTGGTATTTTTTGACACTTACCCGTGGGCTTCCTAAACTGAATGTACACTTCTCATGCAGTTCTTCTAATTTTTTCTTGATTCTTTTTGTCATAGGTTTGTATCTTGCTGAAATGTCATTCCAGTATTTCTGCTCTGATTTCAGAAGATTCTTGAACAAAAGTTCTGATGTCATTATAGATGTGTTTGGCTTCATTTTGGAAGTGAGTTCCGTTCCTTCCTGCTAAGTAAGGAAAGGTAACAATGGCTACAAGCCAGTACTCTGTACTCCAGTATGAACATACTGAGGCAATAATGGTATTCCCTGAGCTGCAGACACAAATTCATTTTTGCATTATTACAATAGTACATGCTCCTAAAAACAACACTTGGAATAAATTTTTCTTTACAACTTTTCCTGATCTTTTAGGAAGGCATTGCCAAACATGCTTTGTTTATTAACGTCTTCCCTTCAAATACTATTAATGTATGTTCTTAATTGATTGTATGTAAACTGCCTGTTCTTGTTCTACAATGAGTTTTTAGTAAATTTTTATGAAATTATTTTTCTTGGTCAGCACAATCAAGCCACTGTGAGCAGCTCACAGTGACTAAATCTAGCGTCATCACTTTGGACACTTGGGTCTCTACACTAGATGATCTCTCCNCAAACCACCAAAAAAACCCCTACCCAAATGCAGCTTCGCATCAAAGCTTTACAGGAAAGTTGAACAATGCACTCTTTCAACATAACCAACATCCTAGCATTTACTCCCCTGCTGCAACCCCTTTAGGAAAAATGTGTTTCCTCAACATTTGAAAAAATGTCTGTCTTCCTTAACTGCTGGTTATGTCTATACATAAACTGCATACCTTGCAGGAGAAGAATCTCCACGGCAGGATGCTTCCAGGTGGCGCAGTCCTGTGCATGCACATATTTCTTGAATAGTCCAGTATGTAGCACTTTCTTGGTTTTATTTTAGCATGAAGACACATTTTTGGAAGACCATCATGCTTAGAGTAGTAACTGATACTGAAGGCCAGCCGTTGGGGCAGATTTCGCAGTCCCGCACCTGACATCCTTGCCCTCATTACTTGACAGTCAGCCTGCAATTTCGGAAACTTCTGAAGTGCTGAAATACACTAAACAAAAGCTAGAGGTAAAACTTTCTCTCTTCCAGAGAAATGAAATTTATTGATTAGGTAAACCAGATGAGAAGACGGTAAAAAAGAAAACCTGTTGTAACTGCTGGTACACGCACCTTAGCTTGTGTTAAAACTCTAGTGACCAGCGAAGAGAGAGGAAGGTGCAACTACGTCTCTCAAGGTGGAACAACAGAAAAAAGGGTGAAGTTTACTGGAAGTTCCCCACCCCCTTTGTAAGTATAAGAATAAAATCGTATTTTCACAAGAGGGTAACCTGACGGCAAGAGCTGAATCCTCTCGCAAGAAAACGATCAGTTTTGATAGTGTTCAACATGGAGGAAAGGCCTGACTTTTTCCACAGCCCGCTAATCCCGTTCCGGCGTCGTGCCCGAGCAAGGACCAGAGAAGTCGGCCTAGTCTCGATCCCCATCAGCCCTGTTCCTCACCGCCGTGCCAAGGCCGGGCAGTGGCCGCAGCCTGCGGAAGGAGCTGCCGTAGCAGGCGGCACTGGAGCCGCTTTCTCTCCGGAGGCGCTTGCCACGGTAAGATAGCACGCGAGCGGCCGCTCCGGGCTTCCTGGATGGACTGCCCGTAGCCAAGATGGCGACAGAGCGCTTCACACAGCGAGCGGCGGGTGATCTCTGAGGATGTCAGCGTGGAGCCACAGAGGGTGCTCGCTCTCCCAGCGCGCTGACACCGTCTCTGGCACGGACTTTCAAGTCGCTCCCCTCTCACGCAGTTTCACCCCCCCCGGCCACAGACGACTCGTTTTGAGGTGTGCCCGAAGAGCGACGGCGTGTCTCCACGGCGCTGCCCTTAACAAAAATGGCCACTCGCTGCTTCCTCCTGGAGCCCTAGCCTGTCCGGTCCCAGCAGCCGCTGGAGGCTCGGCGGCAAATCCCCGAAACCAGAGCAGCGCTTCCCACTCGCAGAGGGCATTCTGTGTGCCCTGCCACCGCATGGCCGAAGGTGCCACCTATCCGCGCAGCCCCGCCGCGGGGAAGTGCGAGGCGAGCGTTGCTGGAGTGGCGAGAGCCCGCTGGCGGCTGCTCGGACAGGTAGGGGGAGCCCGCGGGCAAGAGGGGCTGCCGGGAGGGGTCGGTAGCACCGGCAGGACGGCCAGAAAAGAGTCTCTGCAGAACGGTGCCGTGTACCGCGGGACCTTGGGCCGGGGACTACTTCCGCAGGGGTTGGCTGCGCCCCCGGGGGCGACAGGCTGTCGCGGTTCCACGTGGCTGGTAGTTCCCGGCGTCTGAAGGGCCGTGCTCTGTCCCGCGATGGAGTGCCGATGCGGAAAGGCATGCTTCAGAGAGCTGCTCCGCACCCCTGACAGCATGATTGCGAGCCATAGTGAGGTGGGGCTTGCAGTTCTCTTCTTGGAAAACAACAGTAATCATACGTACATACGTACGTAGTTCGTGAAAGTGTGTCCTTTTGATCTCCAAAACAGTCTGTGGTCTCGTGAATAGCGTTGAGGGCAGAGCGGCCGGCACCCCGCCGCTGAGGCTTCTACCTTGGGATTTTCAGGCTATGGTATGACACCTCGCGTCCGTGCTGATGGAGTTGGTTATCATATCTGCCACCCAATTCCTGCCCTTTGCCCTGCTCCCCAGCTACCTTTCATGAGGAACTGGGGTGAGACCCCACTCACCTGGCAGTGAAATCTCCGCTCTACCTGCAGCTGCTGGTGAAGCGATGCCTAGAAGAGGGAAAGGATGAAGTGGTTACACCTGCATTGCAGGTGAACAGCAGCTTGTCCGCTCTGGCCTTCTATACGTCTTTGGACTTCCTTATGTCTTTGGACTATTTGGTGGCTGCTGTGAAGTAAGAGACTAGGAGGCCTAGGGAGGTTAATGCTGCACTTTTAATTCTGTTTCGTTTCGATTTGTAAATTTCACAATTTCTGTTCAACAGGACAAACTTGCATTTTGTTACACTCTAAAGCAGGAAATGCCAAAAGTTACTGGTATGAGTATCAGGTATGGCTTTGTATGTATCCATTTTAGGAGAACACATAAGCTGCACCCTGCAGCTATGCTGCCTGTTAAATGCAGTATGTTGAAAAGAATTGTCATGTCTCTGTCTCATGAAATTATAAGGAACTTTTCATAACAATAGAATGAGAATGTGGAGAGTGCTTGTAAGTATTGCAGGGACAAGACTTCTGTTGTATCTGTGACCTTTTCCTGTGTTGGTTCCTTGGGTTTTTCCATGTTCTTCAGCTTTTCTGTTGATTTTTGTATGGTACAATGAGCAGGGATCAATTTAATCTCGCTTGTGCATATGAAGTAAAAGTCAGTTCTGTGCTTTTTACTAATATTAATGTTCAGATTGATCTGTGGATTGGAAGAGGGTATCAGCCTTCCATTGTAGTCATCTTTAAAGGAGCACTGTCAAAATTGTTTCATGCAGTGCTTTTAAAAACACTCTTCATACCGCTTGTAATAATGCCTTACATGAACTAAGTTGAATTGCCTTTCATTCAATGCATGCACAAACTGATTTGCTATGGTAGGGATACTTGAGTGTGTACTCGATGATTTAATTAAGAAAAAAAGCCCTTTTAACAGGTATCCTATGAAGCTAACATAAAGAACGAGGAGTTTGTGTAATTACCTATATGTTCTTTAGCAATAAAATATTTTATGTATGTAATGAGTTTGAAGTTTGGCAATATTTTTAAGCTTAGCTTGTCAGAATCAATACTACTTTCCCTTTTTAAAGCACTTAGTCACACATTTAGTCTGCATTTGTAAATACTTGGAGTGAATTGTCAGAGGCTGTGTGTTTGAGCTCTGCCAGTCTATGCAATTGATGGCCTGTAGCTTTTAGGAGAGGAGATTAGAGAAAGAGATGTAAATTAAGTTGCTGCCTATACATGTGTTTGTTCCTCAAAGAAAGTTGAATGAAAACTTTGAAATCTTCAAGCTTTATATAGCTGCCCTGCCTGTTACCTTTCTCTTGCTCTTCTCACACAAGCCTTAGTCCGCCTGCTAATGTACTTTAATTACCAGAAATGGAGAGTAAAACCTGAAGTGAAAACAGGGCAGTGGCTTTTCTCCATATGTTTTGGGGTTTGTTTGATTGTTTGGGGTTTTTTCTGTTTGTTTTTTAAGACAAGCCAAACACCTCTAGGTTTTATAGCAAGTCCTGATATTGTCATGAAATACCAAGGGCCCTGGAACTGAGATCTGTGGTATTTAGCGATGTTTTTAAAAATATGTCTGGTGTGTTAAAGAGGAAAGAATTGCCTTGGAATTCAGAGATTCATGGAATGGTTTAGGTTGGAAGGGAACGTAAAGATCATCTAGTTCTAACCAGCCTGCCACGGGCAGGGACACGTTCCTCTACACCAGGTTGGTCAAGGTCTCATCCAACCTGGCCGTGAACACCTTGAAGGAGGGGGCATCCACAACCTCCCTGGGCACCCTGTTCCAGTGTCTCACCACCCTCACTGGGAAGAATTTAATCCTAACATCCAGTCTAAATCTGCCCTCCTCAGACTTCAATCCATTCCTTCTCATCCTATCACTGCAAACCTTTGTAAAAAGTTCCTGGCTTTCTTGTAGGCCCCTTTAAGGTACTGGAAGGCTTCTATAAGGTCTCCTCGGAACCTTCTTTTCTCCAGGCTGAACAGCCTCAACTCTCACAGCCTTTTCCTATAGGGCACATGCTTCAGCCATTTGATCATCTTCGTGGTCCTCCTCTGGACCCTCTCCAGCAGTTCTATGTTTTTATGCTGGGGCACCAGAACTGGATGCAGTACTCTGGGTGGTGTCTCACAAGAGCTTTGCTGGTCACACTTTTGGTGTAGCCCAGGACGCAGTTGGCTTTCTGGACTGCAAGCACACATTGCTGGCTGATGTTGAGTTTTAATCAACTGAGATTCCCCAAGTCCTTCTTCTCAAGACTGCTCTTGATCCATTCTTTACCCAGCCTATATTTGTGCTTGGGATTGCCCCAACCTTGCATTTGGCCTTGTTGAACTTTATGATGTTGGCATGGACCCACCTCTGAAGCTTGTCCAAGTCCCTCTGGATGGATCCCTGCCCTCCAGTGTATGAACTGGACCACACATCCTGGTTTCATCTGCAAACGTGCTGAGGGTGCACTCAATGCCGTGGCTCACGTTGCTGACAAAGATGTTTAACAGCACTGGAGCAAATACTAACCCCCGAGGGATGCCACTTGTCTCCATTTGGATGCTGAGCTGTTGACTGCAACTCTTTTGACTGTGGCCATCCAGCCAATCCTTACCCAACAAGTGGTCCACCCTTCAACTCCATGCTTTTCTAATTTAGGACCAGGATATCATGCAAGAGTGTGTCAAACACTTTACACAACTCTGGGTAGATGACATCAGTTGCTCTTCCCTTATCCATTGATGCTCTAACTCTATCCTAGAAAGCCACCAAGTTTGTTTCATATGGTTTGCCCTTGGTGAAGTATGTTGGCTACCACCAATCACCTCTTTATTTTTTTGTGTGCCTTAAGAAAGCCTTTGGGAAGATCTTGCCAGGCATAGAGGTGAGGTTGACTGGTCTATAATTTCTGGAGTCTTCCTTCTCTTCCCTTTTGGAAGATGGGGGTTATGTTTCCCCTTTTTGAGCCAGTAGGGACTTCACCAGATTGCCATGACTTTTCGAATGTGATGGACAGTGGTTTGGTTCTGTGTTGCTAAGTTAGAGAGGAAAGAAAATGCAAGTTTGAGAAAGGGGAAACCATCAGGTAAAAGTGTGAGCCTGTATTGTGTGTTTTGGATTTTTGGTGATGATGTTTTTTTCCTTTAAGTAACCTAATTTTTCAGCTAAGACTCTCTCATACAGGACCCAGAATATTTAGGTAGTATTTGTATGTGTACAGGCCTAACACTTGCGTACAGCTGTGAAGATCTCACGCAGAAGATGAGACCACTCAGTACCTAAAGAAGATCTTGAAAATCGTGAACAAGGCTTGTGGAATATTTTAAAATAAAAATATGCTGAGAAATTCAATGACAAATTAGTGAGGGGGGAGGTAAAGAAACCAACAATGGAAAGCAAAGAACAATGATGTCTGGTAGTTCCTTACCCTCCATAGTCGTTTTGGTTTGCCATCACTGAGCCCAAGAATTAGCTTGCTTTGATACTGGTTACTAATTTTGTAGGTCACTGGAACATGTTCATTTATTACAGCACTGTTCAGGAAATTAGGGAACTTTACCATCACTGGAAGGTCACCCTGAATATAGAGACTAGCTTTCTACTCCTCAAAACATTATTGTGAATTTAAATGGGTTTGTCACCTTTTGAGTGTTGTCAGTGGAGTATCTGTAACACAGTTGTGATGCTTTTAGGAACTGACTTGTGGGGGAGAAAAAAAATTGATCCTTATGTAAAAATACAGAGTTAAATATAAATAATGTAACACATTCTTCCATTGTGCTCTATTGTGCACAGTTATATTTAGATTTTTTTTTAGAAGATTTGACCTCTTGATTTTTGTTGGAGGCCATGGAAGAAATGTGGGGGATTTTGAGTACTCAGATGCTCATGAGATTTGCTGTTAAGCCAGAAAATGTATTTGACAGGGTGACTAGAAGATGTTACTATAGAACAAAAAAACTAAAACAGAGAAGTGTTGTCACCACTGGATTTCTTTTCCTGTTCAGAATGGTTTGCCTTTGCTTTAAAAGAAAATAAAAAAACCAACACAACAAGATTTTCTAAACCACCAAGATGCAATTTTTTTTTTTCTTTAGTTGTCAAAATGGTCCATTTTGTTTTCAGGCATGCTTAATTCTACTAGCCTTCTCATTTGGTTCTCCTGTTTAACTCTTTTAACTATCTCCTTCACATGTGTATTTCCCCTGTATGTTACAGAAATAGAAGAAATAGTGTGGACAGCACACAGCTCTTTTTAATACTTTGATGAAAATGCCTGTGCTTTTCGTATGCTGAGACCTGCTGATGAAAACAGATCCAAAAGCAATAAGTCTGATGCATCAGACCTGCTGTTAGAAACTAACAGCATAGCAAATACAATTGCTCTGCTCACATATGTAGTATTTTCAAGTATCCTGAAAAATAATAGGTCATGGCACCAAATTGTAAGGCTGTTGAATGCGAGTGCATTTCCAGTTAAAGTATGGGCGACAAATGTTGGTTGAAGGAAAAAAAATCACTGACCCTTTATTTTGTTGCATGCATCCTGTACACAAGGCTTTCATTTCAAGTTTCACAATTCTGGAGAGCTACTTCTGATTTGACTTCAGGTTTAGCTTTGTTTGCAAAAACTAAACCGTGGTGCTCTCTTGTTTGATAGAGGTATTCTTTGTAGCTCTATCTATTTATAGTGATGAGTTTATTTTCTGCTCCATTTTTTGTTTCTTGGTTTTTGCTTTTTTTTTTTTTTTTTTTTTTCCATCACTGTGGATTGTTAAGGCACCTTAATCTTAGAAATGCAATTGCAGTTATCTATATATTCTGTCCACTGTTAGGAGAAAGAAGTTAGAACCAGGACATCTCTCCTTCCACATCACTGACCTAAAGAATAAGCTTTTTTGTCTATCAGGCTATTTTCTCTCTCTGCACTGATACAGTTCAAACAGGCTAGGTGCTGGGTTTTCCTGAATGAAGGAATTGGTACCTTACTCCCTGAAGACATGTTTGAGTGCAGTGAACTATGCAGAACTGGCAGCCCATGTTTTCACTTTCCTGAACAAGCATTTTAATCATTTAGAAATTGCACGAAATGTATATGGCCACTGCCATGTTTCTACCACTGCCCTGGATTCTTCAGTTTTTTAGTGCTGAACTAGGTGCTCTTGGTGTATCTTGGGGGTCATTGTAAAGGCTGACTAATGCATCAGTCCTCTTATGGGGCCTTGGTAGGGTGTGGGGGTTTGGCCCTGGCTGGGCCACCAAAGCCACTCTGTCACTCCTCTTCCTAAATGGACAGGAGAAAGGGAAAACTAAGAGAAGCAGTTCAATAATGACAATAAGCAGAGCAAAAGACCATGCAGAAAGCAAAAGCAGAGAGAGAGAGACATTAGTCTCTACTGCCCATCAGCAGGCTGATGCTCGGTCTCAGGGAAGCAGAACTCTCTGTGCTTGCCTCCCTAGGAGGACAGATGCCAGGGACAAATCTCCCCAGACTTCCTTCTTCCACTTCATTCTTATATCTGAGCTGATGTCATATGGCATGGAATATCCCTTCGGCCAGTCTGGGTCATCTGGCTCGGCTGTGTCCTCTCAGCATACTCTCAGGGCAGGGAGATGTTGGAAAAGCCGAGCCTGGGTGCTTACCTCAGCAGTAGCCAAAACACTGCTGTGATATCAGCACTTAGCTACAGCACTGCAAAGCACAGCACTAGAAAGATGCTTTGAGAATTAACCCCAGCTCAGCCCAAACCCACTACATAGGGAATATACAATTGTGCCATCTTGAAAGTTTGGGGTCTGGAATAGAAAGCAAGTTTGGTAGCAGCTCTGCAAGTGTGCATCAGGAGACTTGTAAGCTAAGAAATGTTTTATCTGGCTGTAACGGGATGGGGTAATTAATTAATGCGAGACAATATTAAAAATATGAACAGTTTATTAATATTAAATATTCAGAACTCGCATCACCCCCATCACCATTTAATAATAATAATAACAGGCTCTTTGCAACATTATGGAAACTATGTACAGGCTATAACAGGATCCAGAGATAACTATTAAATATAAACATTAATTGAACTCGATATGAACTGGCAGAGAAGGCTTTGCGGCCAGCACGCCGCTTGCTCACTAGATGGACACAAGGAGCTACTTTCTGCTTAGGGCAGAAGGCAATTAATAATTCCAAGAGGCTTTGGGTATTTACTCACAGAATTCTATCTGACAGTACCCAAGGCTCGTAGCAGGGTTGCTGTCGGTAGCCGTCAGAGGCTTTAGAGTCTCCCCAGGCTTCTGGGGAAAGGAGGCAGACGATCTCTGACCTGTTCCTGGCTCTCTGGATGATTTGTGTTCTCTGCAGGGCTTCCCCCTGGGCAGAAGGCTTCCAGGTGCAGGCAGATGTCTTGCGGTGTCACGCCGGCTGTGCAGGCCAAATGCGTGGAGGGATCAGAGGCAGCAGGCACAGACACACCTTGGAATGGCAAAGGCCTCTGTGCTCCCTGCTCGTCTCCTTTGATCCAATACAGCCTGAGACCAATGGGCCTTTGGACACAGGATAGCCAATCCAATGGCAGTTAGCCAAGATTTGCCCATCTTGGGTGAAGCCATAGGCTTGCTTTACCCTTCTTTGGGCAGAACACAGCCTTGCACAAGGCAACCCTGTGCACCTTGTTTACAGCAGGGTCTGGGCAGGCCACAGACCTCAGACTTAGTGGCTCCAGCCCCTTTGTCCATTTTCCCATGGTTGCTCTCCCCAAAACATTAGGAGGGAGAGCAGATAAACATGGCTGGGCAAGGCAGGAGAGGTACAAGCCCAATTTGGCCTGCCTAGGCCTACCAGGACACTGGCAAACACATATAATTCTGGTTTTTTTTTTTTTTTTTTTTAATGTATAGGGCAGTGAGTAGCACAGAGTTTCTCAGTGGTAATGGGAGGATGGGGAAGAATCCAGCCTGTGTTCTAATTCTGGCATGGTTTTGCTGGGGCAGGAGCTAAAAGAAGCAACTTACGAATGTAACACTGAATACTGTACGTTTGCTTTGTAGTTATTAAGTTACTATATAGAGAGAGACATAATAAATTCAGAAGTCATTCTCTTGACCCCTACCATCGATGCCACTGTTATTTTTCTCAGACTAAACATATTTGGACTAGTTATTCATAGCTGTCAGCTAAGAGCATAGCTAGTGTGGTTGATTCCCGACTTGTCTCTTGAGTTAAATAAGCCTGTGTTTATTCTTTTCTTGAAAATGTTATTCTTACTGCTTAATTTGTTCTTTATTTCAAAGGTTCTGAAGAAAAAGCACTTGAAAGATGTGCATCTTCAACAAGTGTCTGTGAGAAGGTTTGCGTCGTTCAATCTCTTTTCGGTAGAAGACTGGAATACAGAAGAGGAAACTGAAGCATGGGTTCAGTATAGAAGCATCTTTTATCCTGAATATAGTGTGTCCTTAAGGTAACCATTATTTAAGTACTTTCTAAGGTCTTGTACAGGGCTCAAACGTAAAACACATTAGTCATTCTCCCAGAGTTTTGTATTAGGCCATAGTTTACAAATAAACTGTTAGGTGTTGTTTTTACTTGTTTGTTAAGTAAGAAGCTTGCCTCACTTGGGTGTTTTTTTTTTTTTTGTAATGTCACTGAAGCTTGAATGAAAATACTGATGATTGTACCTATAACAGAATGCAAGCATGAGCATTCATTTTGTATTTCTAATAGCTTGCTATTTTGACATTCTTCAGATATAAATAGGATGCACGAAATCTGGATACATTTACTAGTAATCTTAATAAAAATTGTGGTGATATGATGTTATTCATAGAGTTCTAAAAGCTTTTTGGTATTGTTCTATATTTGATTCAATTTTCTTCTTAATATTTCTTGTGAAACTCAATGAAAATTTGGAAGCCAGTTTGCTAAACAAAAGAATAAAAAAAAATTCTTTCTACAGAAAAGATTTATACCTGTTGAAGAAATCCATTTTCTATCAGAGCAGGTAAAACAAATGAAGATGCCTGTACTTAAGAGACGTCCCAAAACCACATAAAAAAACTCCCAAACAAACAAATAAACCCCAACCCCTCTCTGAAACCATCCCCAAAACTCTTTGGGCAAGTGCTAGTGAATTCTTAGTAGCTTTAGTGAAAGAGGAAGGTTTATAGTTCACATTCATTACAATATGGGATTGGTTTTCATTTGAATTTTCTGCTTTGCTCTCCTTTTGCTTGTTCAGTTTTGTACATATAACTTGGATTTGCCTCAACAGGTATCATTGCAACAGTAACTAAGAATCCCTGAATCAATACTGGTTTTGCAGAACCTCGTTAGCCCTCCCAGGGGTGTAGAATTTTGTGTTCTAGAGACCCTGAGTCGACAAAATTGAAATAGCATTTTCATTTAACTGGGAGCTTTTAAATTAATCATGGAATCATTAAGGTTGGAAAAGACCTTTAGGATCGTGGAGTCCAACCATACTCCAGCTACCATAGTCCCTGAGTTATATCCTGAAGTGCCACATCTACAAGCTTCTTGAATACCTTTGGTGATGGTGAGACCACTGCCTCCCTGGGCAGCATGTTCCAACGCCTCAATGCTCTCTCAGTAAAGAAGTTTTTCATAATATCCAATGTAAACCTCCCCTGGCACAACTTAAACCCATCTCTTGTCCCGTCACTAGTTACCTGGGAGAAGAGACCAAGACCAGCCTCATTACAGCCTCCTTTCTGGTAGTTTTAGAGAGCAGTAAGATCTCCCCATAGCTATCTCTTCTCCAAACTAAACAACCCCAGCTCCCTCAGCTGCTCCTCATATGACATGCCCTCCAAACCTCTCACCAACCTCACTGCTCTTCACTGGACACACTCCAGGACCTTGATGTCTTTCCTATATGGTGATGCCCAGAACTGAACACAGTACTCAAGCTGTGGTCCCACCAGGGTTCAGTACAGGGACACAATCACTTCCGTACTCTTGCTGGACACACTACAGGGCCAGGATGCCCCTGGCCTTCTTGGCCACCTGGGCGCACTACTGGCTCATGTTCAGCTGGCTGTCCATCATCAGCCCCAGATCCTTTTCCACTGGGCTGCTTTCCAGCCACTCTTCCCCAAGACTGTAGCGTTGCTTGGACTTGTGCTCAAAGTGCAGGACCTGGCACTTGGTCTTACTAAGCCTCATTCCATTGACCTCAGGTCATCGATTTAACCTGTCCAGCTCTCTCTGCAGTGCTTTCCTACCCTTGTGTAGATCAACACTCCCACTTAGTTTAGTGTTGTCTGCAAACTTGCTGAGGGTGCCCTCAATCCCCTCATCCAAGTCATTCATGAAGATATTAAACAGAACTGTCCCCAATACCCAGCCCTGGCGGGACACTGCTTGTGATTGACTACCAAGAGGATTTAATTCTGTTTATGACAACTCTTTGGGTGTAA
>VWYK01029011.1:23507-50308 GCA_013399775.1 Semnornis frantzii | reverse complement strand
CCCCAGGGATTGGGGTTTTTATGGCTTTTAATTAAGTTTAGTGGCTGAGCACTGCTTGTTCTAAACCATTTTCCTGGCACTTCTTCTGCAACAAAACTCTTTAAAGCCTGACTGTTGTGCCAGCTTGACCCCGCGTGAACTGATGCCAAATGACACAGGGAGAGAAAATACAGGTTGGAAAAGCAGTTTCTGAGCAGGTACAACTTTTATTTGTTATAAAACACTTTGGTATATATGCACTTTCCTCTTCTGCCTGATATAATTTACAGATTTATAACACTTGCTGAACTTCTCAAATTGAGAAAACTCCCACCGAGCCAGTAAATTGCTGTTGCGTTGACTGATCCTTGACAATCTATTGTCACAATGCATGCCACATGAAAGCAGCCTGGCACTGGGACTGCAGAGAGCCTCCTGACACACGGCCTCTTCTGGGGCTGTCATGCTTTATTATGCTCCTGATCCATGGAGGAAAGGTTGCTAATAGCAGACATTGACCCATACTGGTGGTAATTGCTGTGAAAACATTACTCAGGCTGATTATGTTAATGACAGGAGGATGAGGTATTTCCTAAGAACTTAGCACGGCATCATCCAGAGATGCTTTATTTATTTAGCTGATTGATCTTTTAAAGGTTTATAAAATGCCTTCTCTGGATAATAACGCAGAATAATCATGTACAGACAAATTAAACAACCCACAAAGATAAAGGCAGCTAAAGGCTGTTGCAGAGCTGATTTTCATGTAAGAACTCAAGATTTTTATGGGCTTATTTACATAACAAGTCATGGTCTGGTCTCCTTTACCAGCCATGGAGCTGGCTTCAGCTGTAAATTTTAATGTTTTGGAGCTAGTGGAATGACAGATAATGGTTTGCATATTTTAGTGAGTTAAAAAAAAAACTTTTTTAATGGAAGAAAACAGTGTGGATTTCTTCCAGCAGAATGAGCTCTTCCCTAACATTGTGCTGCTTGCACACTTTCCCAGAGCAAAGGTAGGACTTTTCTCCTCCCAGTTAGAGCCTGCAGCTTGCCTCATCTGTGTCTGCTCTCCTCTCTACCAGAAACAAATCTACTCCAGGTCTGAGCACCCCTGATCCTCTGGAGCTGGGAGAAAGTAGAACTCATCCTGCTCTCTGACTGGTTAAGCCATGGCAGATAAAAAGATCTTCACAAGGACAAGATGTAGGGCAGACTTGTCCTCCAGCTGGAAAAGTACAACAGAAATAATTTAAATGGTATCAATTTCTCCATATAAATGGTCTAACCAAGGGATCCTGAAGATCAGTCTAAACCAGCTGTGGCTGAGTCCATGAGGAAATAGCCAAGTGGAAGCTCTGAGACATAGCCTGGAGGCTGATAGTGTTCTCCTAGCAAAGCAGGAGAGGCGGCCAAGAGCAAACCGATGGCCAAGGCTTCTCTGCCCTTACTTGTGGATTAACCCTCTGTATTTCCTCTAGGCTCAGCCTTCAGTCTCTCAGCTCTCCTCACTTCACAATGACTTTACTTGGACTCAGAGGACATTGATAGTAATTTCAGTTGGGTCATCTTAAGTTCATTTGACCAACCAGAAAAATGGATTAATAGATTTGGAAGAGGCCATTTCTCATGTAACCTATTCATCTGCTGCTGTGGAATGGCACATCTTTGGAATCTGCTTCAGGAGCTGGTTTAATGGACACTGTAGATGTCATTGTCAGTGGTTGGACTTGGTGACCTTAGAATCTTTGGAATCTGCTTCAGGACTGATTGCTGGAACAGGCTGCCCAGGGTGGTTGTGAAGTCTCCTTCTCTGGCGATATTCAAAACCCACCTGGACATGTTCCTGTGTGATCTGGTATAGGAGATCCTGCTCTGGCAGGGGAGTTTGACTGGATGAGCTTTCAAGATCCCTTCCAGCCCCTGACATTCTGTGACTCAGTGTAATGGGCATTGTAGATTTCATAGTCATTGGTTGGACTTGATCATTTCAGAGGACTTTTCCAACCTTAACAACTCTACAAGTCTGTGACATCTGACAAAATGACTAAAACCAAAGACAGCTGAAGAATTCCTTCTCTCTTTCCTACCTTCCTGTGCAGAAAGATGCACTCCTGCTTCCTTTTGCTTTGCAACTGGGGACAATTCTTGTGCTTGCAACCCATACCAGGCTGCATAGAGGAGGCATCAAATCACAGCCCCATTGGACAAGCTCTTGAATGGTGCGGTCAAAATCGGCATTGTCAGCCTGCATTAATGCAGTCCTGTCTTAGCAGCCATGACTTTGAACCTCTACATGAACCAGAAACACCAACCCTTTGCAGGAGGAGCACAGCACTAAACCTTTGCTTAGAGAAACTGGGGCTTTGCAAAAGGTCCCAGCTCACACTCCTCACTCACACAGTATGGAAACAAAGGAAGGACAAAAGCAACAGATGTTTGCTGTGTATTCAATGGTTGGAAGAGAGAGCAGGTTTACTACCCTGGTTTCCCTCTTATTTTTCACTGGGTAATTCAGATTAGAGTGGAAAAAATAATGGAAAAAAGTGTCACAAACCAGAAGTTAATGTTTTGGCATACCTCAGTTCTTGCCACCTTCCCAGCATCTGTGTTACTTAATAAAGAAGCAATCAGCTGGACTGATGAGTTTCCATGGCTCTTTTTGTTCTACGGACTGCAGGGGGTAACATCTGTTACTCCTCACCTTTCCCCCCCACCCCCGCCTCGAACAGGAAATGAAATACAAATTACAAAATTAAAGTAACCTAAGGAATTAACTTGATTAAAAATAAGGAAGTTGAGGTTTGAGTCTCCTCACTCTCGCCCTTTTGAAGGTGATGCTGCTGGAGCTGAGCCAGTGGGATGCGGCCCCCTTTGTGACCTCGCTGATACCTGTCACTCTGACTTTGCATCTCCAAAACTATTCCAGGGCTGTCAGTTGCTAGTGCTTGAAATGCTTTTGATATTGCTATTGGTGGCTGATTGGTGTCAATCAACTTCATTGCTGGCTTTGAAAAGTCACTGGTATGGCTTCTGCTTCCCCAACCCGTCCACTGCATGAATACTGATAAAGAACCCTCAGCTTAGGCAAGAGTCATTAAAAGAGCAGTTGAAATGTTACTAATGCAGGTATATCTGGGGAGAATGTGCTGTTCTGAACATCCCCGTGTGAGCTTCTGATATTCAGAGCACACGAATCATCTCTCTGGATAGAAATCCAATAGCTCTCTCCAGAACTACCTGTTAAAATTCAGACAGTAGATTAAATATTTACTTGTTCCTTCTCAGGTACTTCTGGTTCAGCAGGAGAATTTAAAGTGGTACTAAATGCTGAGGAGTAGCAGGAGAGAGTCCAGGACTGGGGCTGTGGGCATGGTGGTAGTGGTGGTCCTCAAGCGAGCACCACAGGACCAAGGCACCCACGTCTGTGAAGCCACTGGAGCATCTTCTCATGCACTCTTTGTGCTCAGACATTGTAGGTATTGCTTAGAACCTTCCCTGGGATTTGACACTACAGACTGTGGATGTCCAGAAGATCTGTTTAGAGCTGACTCAGCAAAGTGATGAAACCTGTATCTAAGTCCCTTTTAAAGCCCCCTGCAATGTGAACAAATGCTTGGTGTTCAGGACATCACAGGGCCCTGCTCATGAGTGGGTTTGGGTATAAGCATGGACTGCAGTGCTTTGAATCAGAGTCTGAATAAGTTGTTTTTTTTATAGACTTGAAACACGAGCAGTGTGCTGGCAACTGAATTAGCAATTCTGCTATTCAAAGATTAAATGAAGTAGGATTTCAGTCTTTCAGGTTTTCCCTCACTTTATCCTTCAGCAACATCTGTGCAAACATTGGACTCGATGATCTGAAAGGCCTTTTGCAACAAAAATTATTCTGTGATTCTGTAATTCTATGATTTCATGATTCTACGATTCCATGGTTCTATGATTTAATGATTCTATTATCTATGATTCCTTGATTCTGTTTCCACAATCCCATGATTCCATGGTTCTATGATTTAACGATTCTATTATCTATGATTCCTTGATTCTATGTTTCCACAATCCCATGATTCCATGGTTCTATGATTTAATGATTCTGTTATCTATTATTCCTTGATTCTATGTTTCCACAATCCCATGATTCCATAGTTCTGATTTAATGATTCTATTATCTATGATTCCTTGATTCTATGTTTCCACAATCCCATGATTCCATGGTTCTATGATTTAATGATTCTATTATCTATTATTCCTTGTTTCTGTGTTTCCATAATTCCATGATCCCATGATTCTGTGATTCTATACTATTTTGTTCTATTTCACTTCATTAGAAACTGATGTAACCAAAATGCTTCAGGTTTTACTGTTGATCCCCAGCTGATGCTTCCTTTCAGTTCATTATTCATTCCATTCACTTGGCCTGAAATTGATGCTTGATTGTCATGTAAACTACTTTGCAAAAGCACTTCTGAACTGCAAAGATACAGGAGCAGTGGGGACAATGTATTCCAGGGATGTCAGTCCAGATGACATGACAGGGTGGTTGTTAATGGGGTAGCTTTCAATGGTAACTCACTCAAGTGATGCTTTTTTTTGTGTGCAACTTGTAAAGGTGGATTCTAAACACATCCAGCCACAGTTAAAAAAGCAATTTAGACACAATGATCTTATTTCACTCAACCATATGGACTTTATATCTCTCACATCCTTTATCCCACGTACAGTTTTTGTCTCTCCTGAATGGTTGCTTGTTCTAACAGCTGTGCAATAGATGGAAAAGCCTGAAAGCTGAACTAGGCAGTGCCCTGAGCATGTATTTCCAAATAGATATGAGTTTGCTGCAGGAGCAAGAGATAATTGTTTTGAGTTTTGGAAACGGCTGGCAGAAGGTCAGCGAATATATGGAGAGGTAACAGGAGAGAACTTTGGCAGATCTGCTTTGCAACTTGTACTTTTTACATATTCTGTTTCATAAAAGGCTAAAAAAAAAAAAAAAAAGGAGCTTAGGGGCATTTTACTGGGGNAAAAAAAAAAAAGGAGCTTCAGTGCAATTTACTTGGGAAGTTAATTGGAGCAGACATCCAAGTCTTAAGTAAATCAGCTCTATATCATTTGACACACAACATTACTTCAATTAGTATGACTTTCACCATTATCTAGACAGAGGAAAAGATGTACCATGCTAATCAGGATATTAAAGTGACACTAGCATTTATATATTATGAATATTTACTTAACAAATGAATGCATGATAAATGAGATTGATCTAGAAATCTCTTTCAGTAGAGAAGACATGGATTTTTTTTCCCCTCCTCCCCCCCAGGAAATTCTTTCTTGCATCTAATCCAGTTATCAGATTTTCAGTGCCTCTTCAGTTGATGCCTCCTTCCCCACACAGAACAGCTCATGTCACAGCTTGCACAGGGTGTGCTGCACATATGGAAATTGTAGGCAATTTTCTGAGTGGCCCACGAGGCCAAAAGCTGTTCTGAGTGAGTTCTTTGACATGTGCTCCTATGCCAGCTAACCCAACCACTCATGATGGTTCCAGATCTGGAACAAGAAGCCACATACTCAACCCAACTTCCACAGCCAGAGCACTGTGATCACAAAGCCCAGAGGTTAATCTGTGAACTGTTTAAAGCAAACTAAGTTACAGGTTCAATGTCAATACAGAGGGTTCTGTGCTCAGGGTTATGGACATACATCTTCTCTAACACTCTCCCAGTAAGACTCATGTATCCTTCAGGATGTTCTCTCGTGGTTATTTTTGATCCTGCAGGTACAGCACAGATCAACATCTGTGTGTAAGCCTCAGCACACACCTGAGTTGATGAAAGTCTGAGAAAGCGAGAGTTGCTCAGCCTGGAGAAGAGGAGGCTCCTGAAAGACCTTATTGTGAACTTTCAGTACTTAAAGGGACTGATCAGAAAGCTGAGGACAGACTTTGGAGCATGTGCTGGTTTGAGGCTAATTGGAATATTTTAATGAGAAAAATTGTATTATAGGCTGTGAAAAGCAAACACTGGTGGTGTCTGCTGCACTCATAGGCTTGCTGAGATGTATGAAATACAAGGACACAAACATAGATAACACAGAAAGTCTCTCTCTGGGAGCTGCTGTGTTCTGGCCTTTCTGCTGTTAACTCAACTCATCATTCTGCTTCTAACTCCCCTTGCCCATCCTCCAAACTCACCTTGCACATAAGGCAGACCCTGAGGTAAGGTAGAGAAGTGGGGAGAAGGTGGAAGAGTGGTTGGGAGCCCCTCCTGGGGACTCTGGTTTCTGAGAGGGGGATTGTGTTTCTGTATTACCTTTACCTTGTATATTTCTGTAAATGTTCCTGGATATTGTGTATAGATCTGCTTGTACATTGTACTAAGCTGTAAACATAGCTTCACTTCCATCTGTCTGAGTCTAGTCTGGGTGATTTTATTTTGTGTGGGGGCAGGTAACTCCCAAACCATCACAGAGCAGTCCCTGTTGCGACAGGACAGGGGATGATGGTTTAAACTAAAAGAGAGTGATGTAGACTGGAGAGTAAGAAGAAATTTTTTACCCTGAGGGTGGTGAGACCCTGGCCCAAGCTGTTGGGAGAGGTGGTAGATGCCCTATCCTTGGAGCCATTGCAGGTCAGGTTATGTGGGGCTTTGAGCAACCTGTTCTAGTTGCAGATATCTCTGCTGACTGCAGGGGGGTTGGACGTGATGACCTTTAAAGGTCCCCTCAAACCTAAGCAATTCTGTGGTTCTGTGTGCACTGAGCTTTAAACTCTTGGTCAAATTGAATTGTGGCTATTTCCTCCATCTCCTGTGATTAACTGGCAAAGGACATGAAGACCTTTCCTATCCTCTGCAAAGGCTGGGGAATACACACAGATTGATTCCTCAGTCCTGAAAGCTCTAGGAATTTTTAATATCTTCTCACCTGGAGTGGAATAATCTTCAGGAAGTAAGAAAAGAGTCTTTTAAAGACATCATTGTATAGCAATGAGGGGCTCTGGTACTCCAAGGCAACTGCTTCCAAGGATTCAGTGCTTCTCTCCTCACCCTCTTGGGCATCACAGGGCCTTGTGCTACCTGTTTAAGATGTGTTTAGCTCCAGTGCTGGTGTACAGCAACACATACAGTAACCTTGTACTTGCATTGCTATGATCATTTCTTGGCCATCCATCATGCCAGTATCTCTGTGTCCCTGTGTAGAGCAAGTGCCACCTTCCAGCACTGAAGGAGCTTTGATTGCATCTTATCTAGAGCTCCAAAAGGAGAGTAGCTCTCCAACAGCTCTGTCTGGAAGGGTAAATCAGCTGCCTTTGCTGGAGTTTTCCACCACATACAGTGTCTTGGGAGGGGACTTTGCCGTGCAGGTGACTGTGATGTGGCTCCTGTGCTAATGAATTTGCTTTATTTCATGATGTTCAAGTTCATTCTTCCCTCTTTCTGGATGGAAGATGTTGAAAGAAGAAGCCAAAAGCATTGACAGAATCCAACTCTATGCTGAGTGATCCTCACTGAATCTTCCTCCAAACTTTAACAAGAAGACAAGGGTGACTCTAAGAGTTTACAACTGCTTGTGACAGTGCAGATATGATGACCTTTCTTCCCACAGAACCTGTCATGGGCATTCCATCAGTCTCACCCATGGCAAGCCTTGTGCTGGTGCCAGGAACTGGTTCTCTTTCTCATCAAGACAGATAAATTCTGCTCATTACCACAGTCTTTCCCATTAATTCTACCTTGTTGACTTTCTTCTTAAGCAGAGGAAGTGTCAGCACCTCAAAAAAATTCAGCAGAAAGCAAGGCTCATTTTGTTGGAGTGTGTGATGACCATTGACAGGATTTTTATGTCTGACTGGCACAGTAGATTAATTTACAATAAAAAGCCAACTTCCACAGAAATGACATCAGGAGATCTCTTCAGTGCTGTTCTCATCTGCCTGCAGGGACAATGTGCTTTTCCATTACTGCTGAGATGCACAATAGCACTGCTGGCTGATACGGTTTGAGTTTTATACTGTGTTGCCAGTTCAATTACAAACAGAGGGAAGCTGCATCACTAGCATCCATCCTGCAAAAACCCAGGTTCCCCTACCTGCAGCAGGCTCCTCTACCATGAAGCTGTGATGATGACTAAGGGGCTGGAACACCTGTCTTGGGCTGTTTATCCTGGAAAAGAGAAGACTGAGAGGAAATCTTATTGATGTTTACCATTATCTGAAGGGTAGGCACCAAGAAAGGTCCAGTCACCTCTCCGTGGGGTCCTGTGACAGGACAAGGGGCAATGGATGCAGATTGGAACCCAGGAGCTTCCACTTCAATGTGAGGAAAAACTTCTTTCCTGTGAGGGTGCTGGAACCCTGGAGCAGACTGCCCAGAGAGGTTGTGGTGTCTTCTCTGGAGACTTTCAGACCTGTCTGGCTGTGCTCCTGTGTGAGCTTCCCTCAGCAATTCTTCTTTGGCAGGGTGTTTGGACTCAATGATCTCTGGAGGCCCTTTCCAACCCCATACCATGATTCTACAAAGCCAACAAAAAAATCAGTGATCATGTTGGAAAGTGTGGTTTCATTGTAACTTTGAAAGAGATAGGTGTTTGTGTTGATGTGTCCCCTTAGATTTGTTCTTTTGCCGAGCTAAAATGTATTTCTTCATAGCACTCTTTGTCCGGGTAGGGCAGAAATCCTTGCTCTCCTCCTCCTGTTGTGGGTCCAGGAGTTGAGGAGAATGAGCAAACAAAGGACGGTTTGGCCCCAGCAGAGCCTTGAGGGTTAGGGGCTTAGCACCACTTGTCAGGTGTCCACATCTTGAGGCACACCAGGCAAGAAGCTTTGAATGTATTGGCCAGAACAACGATGCCTGTTGGCCAGCTTCACGTTCAAAATGATGTGTTGTGGTGGGTTTAAAGAGCTGACAGAATGAAGCTCTCAACTGAATTGGAGAAAAACAATATTATATTTGGAGAGAGAGTCGTAGACAGACATTACAAGGCACATACAAAATCCATAGTGAACCCCCTTGAATTTTCCCCCAACCCAAAACTAAATCTATAATCCCCAGTGCTCAAATCCTCCCCGCCCATGTCTCTGCCATCCAAGAGGCCTAAACACAGCCTCTCGAGGCCCCAAACAGGCCTTCCTTATATGTTTGTCCCAATAAAGCAGTTCCAGCCAGCCAGAAGGCTGGAGGAGGAAGAAAGGAGAGCAAACTGGCCTTGATGTGAGTTTATGAAGAAATAGCAGAATTATAGGATTGATTCTAGTCCCTAGAGGATTTTTTAACCCTATAGTTCCCAACCTGGTACATGTATTTACTGGGGGGTGATTTGGAAGCCTCACCTTCCTGCACTGACACTCCATTGGGAGCAGCACCTCGTTCGACACTCCTTAACTGGGAATGGCAGCGGGCATGTGCTTGCAGCTTGCACTAGCAGCTCAGCAGCAACTCTTTACTCTGCTCTCATCAGACCCCATCTGGAGTCCTGTGTGCAGTTCTGGAGCCCCCAGTACAGGAAGGACATGGAACTGTCGGAGTGGTCCAGAGGAGGCCACAAAGATGCTCAGAGGGCTGCAGCAGCTCTGCTGTAAGGACAGGCTGAGAGAGTTGGGGCTCTGCAGCCTGGAGACGAGAAGGCTTCCAGGAGACCTTAGAGTGGCCTTCCAGTATCTGAAGGGGGCCAATAGGAAGACTAGGGAGGGATTATTTACAAGGTCTTGCAATGCCAGGACAAGGGGCAACGGGTTTGAACTGGCAGAGAGGAGATTGAAACTGGATGTTAGGAAGTTGTTTACAGTGAGGGTGGTGAGACACTGGCACAGGTTGCCCAGGGAGGTTGTGGCTGCTCCCTCCCTGGAGGTGTTCAAGGCCAGGTTGGAGGAAGCCTTGAGTGACCTGTTCTAGTGGGAGGCGCCCCTGCCTGTGGCAGGGGGTTGGAACTAGATGATCTTTGAGGTCCCTTCCAACCTTACCATTCTATGATTCTGTGATTCTTCTTCTCTTCTTCCCTCTGCCTAGATTGTATTTTACCTTGGGATCATTATGATGAGTTTTGGAAGCCTCCTTGTACAGGAAACTTACCCAGGGACCAAGGCATCATGAGTACATCTGCCGGAGTTAGTGCTAAGGCTCCATGAGCAGAGCGAGAATTTTCCCTTTTTTCGTGGTCCTGTTTCCAAAGTTCTGATTGTTTAAACTGTTTAATTCCATGTTCATAAACACCCTTTGCGCAACTGCTTCCTGTCAACTGAAAAGCCAAAGGATCTCAGAGAATTTTCAAATATTAGTAATAAAAAAGAATATTCATACAGAAATCGATATTCAGAAGTCATAACTGATTATTAATTTCTACAATACCTTCAGGTCTGGAGTAGACATTTTGTGTCAGAGATGCTGATTTCTTTACCAAGAACCTCCCTTTCAGCCACTTGCATTTGCCCTTTTGGAAGCCTGCAGCTTGCCCACACGCAGTTGAGGTAGTTGAGCTTTGATAAAAGTCAGGTTAACGCAGGTTTTCACCTCTACTGGGCAGCTGTAGCTGTGGGACAGTCCCTGCACTGGTAGCTCTGAAGACAACTTGTACTCATGGAAGGCTGGATGATGAAACTTAGATTTAAACATTTTTTTTAGGGACTGATATGACCACACCTTGGAAAAGACCTCTAAGTGCGTTGAGTCAAACTGTCAGCCTGGCACCACCATGGCATGCCCACTAAATCATGCCCCCTAAATCATGCCCCCAGGTACCACAGCCACAAGTTTTGTGAACACCTCCAGAGATGGTGACTCCACCACCTCCCTGAGCAGCCCGTTCCAATCCCTGACCTTTATTGCAGGAGTGAAATTGTTCCTAATATCCAACCTACTCCTCCCCTGGTGCCATTTCAGGTCATTTCCGCTGGCCTATCACCTGATACTAGGGAGAAGAGATCAACCCCACCTCGCTCCAACCTCCTTTCAGGAGGTCTCTCCTCAGCCTCTTCTCCAGACTAAATGTTCCCAGGTGCTGGATGACCTTAATGATCCTTTTGCAGTCCACTCTCTGCCTTGGGCCATGTGTGGGGCTGAAATGATGTTTCCTTTGCCATGTGCAGAAGTGACCTCACTTCCATGCTCCACCTCACCCTTTTTATTAACATTATCTTGCCCTGGGACAGGGGCTGAATGCAAGAGGAGCTGAACACAGGTTGATTCTCCTGCTATCTCATTGTCTGCAGTACATAAATCTTGAAAAGTGTGCTTGGAATGGGGAAGGAAACCAACTTAATGATACATTTACTCTAACTACGGCAGGGTGTGCGCAGCATCCCAATGCCTGCTGCAGACCCTGCATGGGAGCAGATGCTGCTCTCTGCTTGTGAAGTAAGTTTATTGCATTAGCTGCCTGTAAGCAGTTTACTCTCTAGAAGACTCATAAAGTAAATTAAAATTATCTCATTATTTGTTATCTAATTTAATAAAGAGATGGTCTTGATCTTCAGATAGTACACATAGATTATTGCATTACAAGCCAGGATGGCAGAGGTCCCTTTCTGAGCTCTGAACAGCTACTGAACCTGAAGATAAACCTCTACTCCCATGCCTAGAGATGGGCTGCAAGAGCTTTACCAGAGACAACTCACTGGACTGTGACTTTTATTCACAGATAATATCCTAGACGTACTTGTCCCTCTACTTGCTCATCTGTAGGATTGCACTACAAACTATGGTTTGGCCCATTGTCTTATGTTTCACACGCGGCATGGGATGAGAAGGGTCTGGTCCAGAGAAGGAAGCCCCAGGCACTTGAGGGGAGAAGTGAGCCCTGCTTTTATTGCAGTGCTGATGTTTACATTTTATGCTGTAATTTTCTGAGTCATTATGACAAATTGCTCATGCTGATGTCACTCATCTCCCCACAGACCTCTCGACTCCCAGCTCAGCATCTAGCAAGCTGCAAATGGCATTTCAAAATGAAAAATCACAGGTATTTTCTGGATGTCATCCAAAAAAAGAAAGAAAAAAGGACTGTGGTCTTCAGGAAGAAATAAAAACAGACCACATGGAAAGATGTCCCTGAATATCTCAGTCAACAGAATGTAGTCGTGATGGTAAGAGTCAACCTCCTCACCTGGGAAACTCGTGGCTATGAACAGCAAAAAAAATACACTGAAACTGAGTCTTCTGTAAAAAACTTTTAACTAAGGAAGGGTTGAAACAGCAGCGATGCCACATCACAGACCAAGTGCTGTGGGAGATTCACAGAACTGTAAAATTGGAAGATACTTTTAAGATCATCAAGTCCAGCTCCAAGACCTTTAAGACCATGAAGTTTTTGCTAAAGGGCAAGATTCCTCCTTTGCTGTCCCTTTGTCTCTGCCAGCAACTGCAGATGAATTCCTGAGATCCAGGTGTCGGCTCTGAAAGGAGCCACAAGGTGTCCTGGCTTTTATGCTCCCAGAAATATAGCTCCTACATCTGTAGCAGAGAGCTTTGTGTTTGACTTGGCAAAAATAGCTGCAGGGGAGCTGTGGTACTGGGTTACATGTTGGTAATGATAACTACTTAATATTTTACTTGCCTGTTCCTTAGGGTTCAGTTAAGCAGCAGCTCTCCTAAGCGCTGCGGGAAGACGTAAAATGATGAATTAGGCTAGGTCAAAGAGGAGAAATTATTTTAAATGAGTACAAACATCTAATTTGTCTGGACTTTTAATGAATTGAAACAGCAGTGTTGCTCAAGATGACAGCCCTGCAAATCCTATTCATCTCTACTAACATTTCTTTATTTCCACACCCGCCCTCCCCTTTCTTCCTGCACTCATCCATCAAGTCAACAGAGTGAGACTTGCTCTACTAAACTGGAACCAAAAGTCACAGTTTCCAGTCCACCTTACTAGTCTGTACTGGGATTGTGCAGGCCAAACACTGGAGGGTGTGGTGCCATCTGTGTGACACTCCCAGTTGCCAAAGTATTCACTGGATTTATTTACACGTGGATATTTTTAAGTGGTGGTCCTGGGCTGCCTCTCAAGCAACCTCAAAATATGCCAGCTTCCAGCCTTTGCCTCTGAAGTAAAGGTACAAGAGGACTCATTTCTTGATGTTTTTATCATCATAGGTTGTTTCCACACGGTCTTAGGAGCATCAATTAATGCATGTGATCCATATGACTTCTCTGGTCTAGCAATATATGGTTGAGGCTGCCCTGTCTGTCATCATTAAGACATCTGATGGCACAGTCAAAATTATAGCAACTAAATTCATAGTCATAAAATCAGAGAATGGCTTGGGTTGGAAAGGACCTTTAAAGGTCATCTAGTCCAACTCCTTGCAGTCAGCAGAGACATCTGCAAATAAAGCAGGTTGCTCACAGCCCCAGACAACCTGACCTGGAAAGGTTCCAGGGATGGTGCATCTCTCGCCTCTCTGGGCAACCTGGGCAAATGCCTCACCACTATCACTGTGAAAAACTTCTTCCCCCTATCTAGTCTAAATCTATCCCTTCTAAGTTCAAACCAGCACCTCTTGTTCCTGCCCAACAGGCCCTGCCCAAAAGTCCATCCCCACCTTTCTGATTGTCCCCTTTAAGCACTGAAAGGCCACAGTAAGGGCTCCAAAATGGGACAAGCGATTAAACAGCTAAGAATTTGTGCTTGAAGACATTAAAAGCATTATTAGTTTGTGACTATCAGGGGAAAGATGAGTTTAATGAAGATTCAGACATCATCTTCACTGAACTGGTGCTACTTAGCTGAATTATCTGCTACTGGAGGAAGATGAAATTGCATGCCCCATGTAGTGACCATAAACCATCTTAACTCATGCTGATTGAGATGGATGGGTTTGCATTAGCTACAAACTGCTGCTGAGCTGCTGAACTTTGGGATCAGCAGCACCAGCTATGAGCTGATCCAACTCTGGACTATCCAGGTCTTGGGTCATGAGGCACTGAAACATTGCAGGAGAAAGATGTTTGCATCACATCTGAGCAGGGATCTACCTACCCCGCATCACCTTCTCACTGAAGAGAATTAAGGGCATCAATCCCCTTCTGCTGGATTGAAGCCATCAGTGCTTAGATCATTAATATTGCAACCAGTTGTGTTAAGGTTTGCAGGTAGAAATATATTGTCTTTATTATTCCATATGGAAAACAGCTTCACCTTCACCAGTACCAGAAATGTTGGCACATACAGGATTTCTGCTGACTGCTCCATGTTCAGGAGACCACTGTTCTTTCCACTGATTTTTTTTTTTGTGCCAGTGGCCAGCCAGGGCTCTGATCCTGTTTGTTCTGGATGCTGCACAGAGAAGGGAAAGCAGTTTCCTGCCATGAAACTTTGCCCAGTGAGGCAGAAGGTGGAAGGACATCTGTGCTTTGTACATGGAGCAGTTGGAGTGGCAGATGCCCATCCTGAATGAGCATCACTGCTGCTACTTGTTTCCTGCTTCACATTTTCCTGTGCCTGTAGCAGGGATTAACACCTCCTGTGCACTTTTTGCAGCAGAGGTAAGACCTTGTCCCTCCTTCCAACCCACTGAAGTCACTTATTACTCATGCCACCCCTGCCAGCTCTCTTGTTGTGGGATCCAGTCCTGAACCCAGTCAGCAAAGGACTCTGCTGGGTGTTTCTCACGTTTAGCATGTGAGGGGACACCTGCAGTGCTTTGCTGCCTGTGGCAAATTTCCTGCTGTAAGTCCTTTGAGTTTGAAACCTCCATTGTGTGTTGAGTTTCATCCTACAAAGCTTTCTTGTCTTCCATCTGGGACTTTGATTGAATCTAACTTCAAGAGCAAAAGTTGATAGGGGAACAAAAAAGGGGGTTGCTGCAGAAGCTTACTGGGAAGCATGAAGTATGTTCTGCTCTGTGAAATGGTTTTAATAATGTTCTGTTAGATTGTGACAGGATGAGAGGGAACAGCCTCAAACTGCAGCAGGGGAGGTTTAGGTCAGACACAAGGGACAATTTCTTCCCCAAAAGGGTTGCCAAGCCCTGGAACAGGCTTCCCAGGGCAGTGGTGTAGTTCCCATCCCTGGAGGGGTTTCAAAGCTGAGGGACATGGTTTAGTGGTGACCTGGCAGCACTGGCTTAACTGCTGGACTTGATGATCTTAAAGATCTCTTCCACCCAAAGCCATTCTACGATCCTTACAGCTCATCCTCCATTCAGCACAGCCTTAGCCATCAGATGGTCTCCTGTCTCTGCCCAGGCACAGTCCCACCTCAGATGTACAGTGTGGCTCTGGGGATCTCTGTGTTCACTGGTGACACACTCAGAGGCTGTGCTCACTGGTGACACACGCAGAGCTGGATCCTGGTTCCATCCTTGGTGCTGGAGCTGCCTCCATGTCAGCCCCACTGAGGGGTGTTGCCAATATGTTTCACCCCTTCTGATCACTCCTACATCTCCTCGCACAGACAAGCAAACAGTGCCAGGAAATAGTGAGCGGAAGGTGTAAAGCTGTGACTGAGCATCTGACCCAAAGCACAGGGCAGCCCAGGCTGGTGGAGCCTCAGCCACTGGGATTTTGGAGGCTGCTACATGCATGCAGCTCCTCCAGCTCCCACCTCCAGAACCAGCAGACAGCTCGCACCAGCCATCCATCAACTGCACCTAACAAATGCTTTCCCCTCTGACAAGAGGAAGGACAGCAGATCCTTGAAGAGGACATATTCACTTTATTGAAGCGCTGGAAAGCAGCATCCTGCACCCAGGGCTGAGTGACCCGGGGTTGGTAGTGAGTTTTCAGCAATCTCACAGCACATTCTGGACCATGCCAGCCTTCCTGAAGAGGTGTGATAGTGACTGTAAATCTTCCCAGCTCTCACTCGCCCATCGATCGCCAGGCACTTGGCAGCAGTCTGAATGGCTTTGCGAACAATATGTGCTGCACGACCACCATCCATTACCAGCCTCTCTCCTCCAACACCACAAATACATTGTTTGCCCTTAGTGAGCATCTCCTTCCAGCCTTGCATCAACAGCATTGCCACCAGAGCCCCTAATTTATTGGTCAGAGTGTGATTTTCAACCATATTTACAGCCTGGCTTAATGGCGTGTCTGGATTTTGTTTGCTGCAGAAGGTGATTCAGGGATTTGTTTGGCTGCCTTAAAGACATATTTTGAAACAACTGCCAGTGGGGTTGGTTTTATTGTTGGATTTAAATAAGCACAAATTTAACATGTTCTGGATCATTACTTGATGTTTTTTGAAGACTGGATCAGCCTTCATCTTGGAAGGAGGTTGCAGTGAGGTGGGTGTTGGCCTCTTCTCACTTGTATCCGGTGATAGAATGTGAGGAAATGGCTTCAAATTGTGCCAGAGGAGGTTTAGGTTGGATATTAGGAACATTTTCTTTCCTGCAAGAGTGGTCAGGCATTGGAATAGGCTGCCCAGGGAGGTGGTGGAGTCACCATCCCTGGAAGTGTTCAAGAAATGTGTGGCCATGACACTCAGAATACGGTCCAATGGTTATAGAGTTATTGGCTGGACTTGATGAGCTCAGAGGTCTTTTTTAACCTTAATGATTCTGTGACTGTGTTTGGAAGGGTTGTTGGGCACAAAGCTGCCCATGTCTGTGCCCTATCTGGTCCATTTTATCTGCTGCTGTGGCCCCTGGACTCTGTGCCAGGAGACCTTTTCCTGCTGCTCTCACTCATAAGGTGTCAGAAGTTGCTGATCAGTGTAAGCCTGGTTATAGAAGACCTGACTTGCAGTAGCCTGGCCTATTGGAGGGTCAGTGGCCAGTTCTGCTTTGAAGAGCACTCAATATAATGCCAGGTAGGTGCACCTGTTAATTGTTCTTTTTTCCCTGTAATGATCACATGGACAAGTGCATTTCTCTGGTCTTGCCAGGGCAGGTCCTGAGCTGGGCTCACACAGCTCCCATTGTGTTTGGGAAACTGTGAGTGAGCAGCAGGAGTTGGGAGTCAGCCTTTGGTTCAATCATAGAGCAGTTTTTGTGCAAAGAGACCTTTAAGATCATCAGGTGCAACCATTAACCTACCATTCCCAGGTCACCACTAAATCATGAGCCTCAGCACAAATCTCCACGGCTTCTAAACCCCTCCAGGCACAAGGACTCCAACTCTCAGCTGTTCCAAACCCTCTGCTACCCTTATTCCTCCCACACTTTCCCAAATCATCCTGCCTCAATTAAACATTTGTGTCTGGAAAACTAGTGGCTGACCTGCTAGTGCACAAAGTGCTGTGCCTATTAGTACTGACCCTTTCTTGTCCCTGCTGACTTCCAAACGTTGTCGCATACCAATGAGCAGGAGCTTTGGGGTGTTTATGAGAGCATCCTTCAGAATCCCAGGCTGCTGCACGTCAGGGTCTCTAGCAGGAGCAAACAAGTGAAGCTGCCTTTGTTGACCGAAATGCAAATGGACTGCTACTTGTGCTGATGTTTTCAGCATAATTCATGGCAGCTCGAACATGTTGACTATCTGCATAATTTCTCCTTGACTAATTTTACTGCCTTATGGGACACTGCAGACCTTGAGCTGCCAGCTCTGTGTGCAGTCCCTCCATGCACTAACAAGTCTCACTCAACGAGTGCTGCACAGCAACCTCTGCATCCCCAGGAATACCCGATGGATTTGACCTGGTTTAAGCTAGACCAGCACTAACTCTGTTAGGTGTTGTGACTTTCCAGCTCAGCCTCTGCTCAGTCAGGCACCTTCTGCAGTTCAGGGCAGGTTTGCACAGCCAGGGGTTGCTTCTAGCTGCTAAGGCTCTGCCTTAGACTTACTCCTGTGCACACCAAGGGCTTGTGTCCCAAATCAGGGTGCAGAAGGCCGGAGGTGGCACCTGCAGGGAGGAGTGGACAGGACAGGTGACCCTCATCTGACCAACAAGGGACTGCAGCCTATGAAGAGCATCTTCAGGATAAAGCTGAGGGATCACCAAGGTCAAACTTCTTCAATGGTTTGTGTCCCAGAAGGACTTTGTCCCTGCTGTGTTTGATCCTGATCCATGTGTTCCTGAATTCAGTTCCCACCTGCTGCTGACTCTCATCTGGGAATTCCCTGTCCCCAACATCAGTGGTGACAATGGTGACAATCACTGCCACTAGGGCTTGGGTTAGATATTGGTTTCTATCCCTGTGTCTCTCTTTCATTGGATTGTTCTTCTCTCCATTCCAGCTGATGTAGTTTCTTTCCCATCCCATTGGCCTCTCTCCCTTCTTCCCTTTCTCTTACCTTTAGGAAGCGGAGGGGTTCATAGAGAGCTTCTGTCACTTGTCTGGTGGCCAGCCCAGCCCTGACCCTTAACAGGGTTCTGGTGAATGTCCAGCTGATATGGTTGCACGAGGAACTGTTTGCTAACACCCATCCTGGTTCAAGAAGCACTCAGGATGCTGATGGTCCTGCTGGCACTGCAGGCATCACTCCAGGATGTCACAGGGCTCTGCGCACCTTGGGGTGGAGCATGCAGATCATCTTTCTCTGGTGAAATAAATTTTTAGGCTACAGAGAAGATTTTTAGCCTCCAAAGCTGTCATGTTGGGGATTTTGCTCAGCACTGGTCTGAGTTTCTAAAGCAAAAGAGTGTTCAGGAAAAAGGGCCAGTTTAGCCTTGCCATGTGGGAGAACTTCTGAAATTCCTCAGCAAGTTGCTGTCCTTTTCCATTTAGCCTTAATGCAAAGCATAACCTCTGGCTGTGTGTGCTGCAGTTAATATTGTTGACAAGCTAGGATGTCTTTCAGTGCAGACTTCATGTCTTAATTAAATGGGATTTGTCTCAGCAAATAATGGTTGTCAAAAAGTGGGGTTGTTTTTTGCCTTAGGACAATTACAAAGATGCTATTAGACACTTTGCTAATCAGCCATCTGTGTCTCAGGGTTACAATAGCTCCATGTAAAGACAGGCTAATTTCTCCTAGGCCAAATTTCTAATTATAAATCAAATACACAGCCACGGCAGGGTAATTCTCAATATAAACCCACAGACCTGTTAAAGCATGCAGGAGAAAACCAAGAGATCACCTGCTCAGGGGTCTGAAGCACTGGAACAGGCTCCCCTGGGAGGTGGTTGAATCCCTGTCCCTGAAGGTGTTCAACAGGCATAGAGATTAGTGCTGAGGGATTTGGTAGTTAGAGAATGGTTGGACTGGATGATCTGAAAGATCTTTTCCACCCAAAATGATTCTATGATTGCATTCCAACCTTACTACTCTTCTAGGACAAGGTCTGCCACCACACCGCTCTGCAGAGGAGCCACTGCTATGTACTTGGCTGCTCATTCCTCTCCCTGCAGTGCCACAGATGCAGGCTCCTGGAGAAGTGTGTGGTAAGATGCACAATCAACCCTGAAAGACAGACTGACATCTTTGAACCAAGCAGCAATGGTCAAAGCCTGCCCTGGTTTGGACTCTTTACAATCCCATAAACTGCTGAAAGATTGAAGAGGGCTCATGCTGAGTTTTGCAGTCTGAACAACCTAAAACCATAGAATCTATCTGGTTGGAAGAGATCACCACAGAATGGTAGGGGTTGGAAGGGACCCCTGGAGATCATTGAGTTTAACCTCCCTGCCAGAGCAGGATCACCAAGGGCAGGTCACATAGGAACACATCCAGGTCGGTCTTGAAAGTCTCTAGAGAAGGAGACTTCGCAATCCCTCTGAGCAGGGCTCCTGCACCTTCAGAGTAAAGAACTTTTTCCATGTGTTGAGGTGAACTTCCTGGGTTCCAGTTTGTCTCTGTTGCCCCTCATTCTATCACAGGACACTCCTGAAAAGAGCCTAGTGCTTTCCTCTTCACATCCACCCTTCAATCTTTTCTCAGCCTTCTTTTTTTCCAGACTAAACAGCCCCAGCTATTTAAGACCACCGAGTGCAGCCATTAACTCAGCACTGCCAGGTCACCACTAAACCATGTCCCTCAGCACCACAACCACATGCCAATTAAAATCCTGAGTAATTTGGGCTATGGGATAACGATGGCATCTTGTGTGCCAACGGTTGGCTGCAAGAGCCAGCCAGCCTCAGAGCTGCAGTGGTGATTAACACAGAGCTGACTCTGTGCTGAGCAAGCCTGGGAACTGGAAAGCTGCCGAGGGAGTTGGGCTCACTGGTGCTTGCTGTCTGTGTCAGCAAGCTGCTCTGGTGTCTTCCTGGAGGGCTTCAGCTGCACTCCCCACAGTGGGGAATTTTATTTGCATCAGGACCTGATGTGATGATGATCTGGATGAGGAAAGTGGCCTGAAGGTTAGCTATCAGGTGGGATGTGGACCATTTCTAATTAGTCACTTGAAAGAAAGGGATGTTAAAGAAGGTAATTAATGCATCCACCAGTAGTTAGCCTCTATTTGTGGTCTATTTTTTTGACTCTACAGCTTGAAGTCATTCTCTCTGATTAGACATAAAAGTAAGATGAGAGCTCCCAATGGAGGTGGACATAGCTGCTCCTATTGAATGGTCTGCACGACAGAGTGTTCAGAGCTGATCTCAGGCAAATTCTGTAGTCTTACTGCTCAGAAACATCTGACAGCAGGTACAGTAGGTCCTGATCTGCAAGGTGAGGCTGTAAGAGGTCAGGCAACCCTAGCAGGAAATAACATGGTTGTTTGAAAATAAAAATTACTAGAGGATGCCTTACTACTCTTTTCTAGCCTGGTCGGACCTGCCTAAAGAAAAGAAAGGTGAAGTCCAAGGAGCCAGCCTGGTCTCCCTGCCTGATACACTCAGATCAGGCTTTGCAAACCCTTGAAGCAAAACCTCTGCAGAAATGCTGCACTTTGCTATGCAGAGACTTCCCTCCACTTTCTGGAAGTCAATTAACGTGGAATTTACTCTGGCCTTACATAAAATATTAACACTCCTCTCTCCATAATACTACTTATAGTGGAATCGACTTCAGGTTATGCTCCACTCTCTGCTCTGATGTGATTAAAGAGTGGTTAAAGTGCCAGCATCATTGCACCTTGTAAGTGAAAGGTTAACAGGAAAGCTCATGGCTCTTGTGATGGACATCTGAAGGGCATCAAACCATGCCCAGCATCACACACAGGCAGCTATGGGGAGAAACCTTTGCTAGTGCAGAAATCTGAGTTTTATTTCTGGAAATACCAGTGCTCTGACCTTTGTAAACTGGGATGGGTTTCTTGTTTGATTTAGTGCTTGTCTTGTTCACCAGACACAGCTGGCTGTCTGCTCTCTGCTGCTCCAACTGCCTTCAGCTGATGGTTTTGGACAAGTGTCAAAGACACCATAGAGTGCCAAGGGTTAGATGCTGAAGCACTTAATTAAACAAGCCCCTAAGCCACGGCAATCTGTATGGGAGAAGCATCACAGCAGGGCTCTTTTTCTTTTAAAGTTAGCATTGGGAATGGCCTGAAAACATAAAGACACTAATTTGGTCATGCTTTTTGTACTGCAGCTACAGAGATTTGGAAAACATGGCCCACAATCCCCCATGTTTCCCGAATGAAGCTGATGGAACACTTCCCCAGTTGCCCAGAGAGGTGGCAGATGACCCATCCCTGGAACCACTGCAGGTAAGGTTGCCTGGGGGTCTGAGCAACCTACTGTAGTTGTAGATGTCCTTGCTGACTATAGGACATTTGGACTAGATGACCTTTAAAGATCCCTTCCAACCCAAGTCACTCTATGATTCTACGCAAAGAAATCCTTGTTCATCTTTGAGTTCTGTGCCACTAAGAGGAGTTTTCATCCCCTTCTCAATCTTTTTTCCTTTTTTTTTTTTTTTTTTGTTTTTGTTTTTCCTTACAGTAAGGGACAAATGAAATTACAGGAAGGAAAAAGATTAAAAGGAAAGCAGAGATTCTTTCTCTGCCAGTGATGCCTGCAGTGAGGACTGCAAGTCAGCCAAGCACTCCATGTCAAGGTGCTGAGGTTTATTACCAGCAGTTTGCAAAGGCACTGGTCCATCTTCCAACTAGGCAGGCTGTGCAGAGCTGGCCTTTGGTACCATACACACCACTGAACTGAGTTATGAGCATCAGTTCAGCTGATGCAGAGAGTAGGTTGGGCCAAGAACATTGCAAGTTGTGCTGGTCAAGCTCAAAGCACCCTGATCCACTTGTAGGGGCTGTAAATCCCACCTCGTCACACTGGGCAGCTGTGGGATTGCAGCACCTGGGCTGTTTCAGGAGATGAAATAGGCTGGACTGCCACAGCCATCTCACATTATGTGGATGTTGCAGCTTTGCATTTGCAGTTCCTGTCATAGCACAGCCCCGGCCTGGGTTGCAGCTCAGTTCCACCACTCAACACAAGCCCTGAGCCAGCATCATCACGTTTTGGGGGCATCCTTGTTTTTACCAGCTGTGAGCAGAGGTGAGATTCCTGCCTGTCTCGTTTCCCTATTTCCAGGGTAATTTAGAAAATTCTCAGTCTCTTGATTCCATTCTTTATTTTCAGAGACCAATGCTAAAAAGAACCAACCTCCTTGTTAAAACAAAGGTGACATTTCAGCTATCCTTTTCTTTTTGTAGCAGACGGGAGAACAACATTCGTGGGCTTGCTGTGCTTGACTGGGAATTTGTCCCATCCTCTGCACCACCTATCATCGAAGCATCTCTTACCCAAAAGAAACACACAGGTTGCTCCAAGTCTCTACATGGAAATTTCCCTGTATTTTAAATGGTTTGGGTTAGAAGGGACCTTTAAAGCTCATCGAGTCCAACCCCTCTGCAGTAAGCAGAAATATCTGCAATGAGAGCAGGTTGCTCTGAGCCCCAGACTACCTGACCTGGAAAGGTTCCAGGAATTAGGCATCTTCACTTCTCTAGGCAGCTTGGACTGGGGTCTCACCACTCTCAGTGTAAAATTATGTCTTCCTCATATCTAGTAGAAATCTCTCTTTAAAGTTCTTTCCAGGAATGGGGACTTCATTCCTTCCCTGGGTAGCCTTTTCAGGTCTTTACAACCCTTTTGGGGAAGACACTGTCCCTAATGTCCAACCTAAACCTCTCCTGGAACAATGTGCAAAGCAAGGAGCCAGGTTCCAGACAGGAGGCAGAGGGGGAGCTGCAATCCAGAATGGACAGCAGGAACTGTGGGATGTTCTTCATTAGAACAAGCAGGCTTTACCTCCAGGTTTTCTAAGAGAGGTGTGATCCAAGCATGAGGAGGTGAGTCAGAGGGTAGGAAACCCCTGGGGCTGTGCCCCATCCCATGGGTTAGATGAAGAGAAGCACACCAGGGACACCCGCTTCAAATAAAGCCCTGATGGGGAGGGACCTATGCGGGCACCAGGGCATGCCTGGATCTGTGAGGGACAACCAGGTTACTGCACTCATGTGAACTCTGACATCTCCTCCAGCCCTCAGTTCCCACTTTCCTATGCATTCTGTTGACCTGCTGTATGGTCATGGGGGGAACTGGCTGTTCTCTCCCTACAGAATTGATACCTTGGCCTCTTCATCTGTTTGATGCAGCACCTAACACACTACCAGGCACTGCAGTAATTAAGGCCTAATCATGGTATAAATCAAGTAAATAAGCACTTGTCAACAGGTCATCTGGACTCGTGTGCCTCCTGGGCAAAGCTGTGCTGGTGGAGGTTACTGCAGCTGAATAGCCCAGCTCCTCCAAGGTGGGTACAGGGTCTTTGACAGTGTTCCCTGCTGCCAAGCCCCTTCTGCTAAAGTGACCCAGAAGTCTTGCCAGGTTTCCATCTCCTACTCACCCTGCAGGCAAGTCCTCATCTTCCTACTGAAATCTCTTAGGACTTCTGTTCACAGTATCCCAGTACGGTGGGGGTTGGAAGGAACCTCTGGGGATCATCCAGTCTAACCCCTCTGCTAAAGCAGAGGCACCCACAGCAGCTTGCCCAGATGGGTTCAGAATCTCTCCAGGGAAGATGACTCCACAACCTCTCTGAGCAGCCTGCTCTAGGGTTCCAGCACCCTCACAGTAAAGAAGTTTGTCCTCATGTTGAGGTGGAGTTTCCTGTGCTCCAGTTTGCATCCATTGCCCCGCAGGGCACTGCTGAAAAGAGCCTGGCACCTTCCTCTTGGCACCCACTCTTCAGATATTCATAAACATTAATAAGATCTCCTCTCAGTCTTCTCCAGACTAAACAACCCTAGGTCTCTCAGCCTTTCCTTGTAAGACAGATGTTTCAGTTCTGTAATCATCCTAACACAAAGAGAGTGAGGAAGAAACTGCAAAGAAGGAAATGTTGACAGAGTTGAAAGGCAGAAACGAGTTGAAGCATTTTTTGAGTATCCATAAAATTTCCATGGCAGAAAGAAAGTAAAATCAGAGTAACAAATGTGCAGCACTTTAATGTCAGGTTTGACTGTCATTGGAACTGTTCACAAGGAGTGTGGACAATCTAAGTTGCACTTCCATTTTTCTAAGTATGATATATAACCATTAGGATAATTTAGAAAACACATCACCAGAACTTGGGCTGAAGAGGGAAGAAAGGGAACATCTTTGGAGGGTTCCAAGTGGGGTTCTTCAAGTGAACGCTATTCCAATGGTTTGCAACAAAGAGGAAGAAGTGAGGTCTGTTACACATCTTTCACAGCCTATATATAAACCAGCCTCAAGGATATTTACCTGAACAGATATATACACCTCTTTTTAATACCCTTAAAAAAGTAGTATTTGCTTGATCTATGACACAATGGACGTCTCTACAGGGAAACTTACCAGAGGCATAACAAAATAGTCAAGAAGTCATAAAAGAGAACACGAGAGCAGTGTTTGGCCTTGGAAAAACACATTTAGGATGGCCGCAATGGATGGACACAGCCTTGTTCAAGAAAGGAGTTGTGCATATTTAAAGGTACTTACAAAGCTGGTCTTCTCCTTTCCTTGACGTGGGTATGTCTCCTAACCAGATGAGTAGAAAGTCATGGACACCATGCATTGCTAAAGGAAAGCTATGCCAATCTGAGCTCTATGACTGTGTGGCAATGATGGGATCGTCTCTTCTAACCCCTATGGCTCACAAGTGACAGGAGATGGAGGTTTCAGCCTATGGGTGTGGAAGGGCAAATTCAAGGACTCCATGTTTCATGAATTCATAGGATTCAGCTCCCCTTCTTCTTCTGTCTGAACAGATCTGTATTATATTCTCTATAGAACCAAAATGGCTTCAGTGACTTCAGGTCTACAGCCATGGCAAAATGTGACTCATCTGGTAAAGTTTAGCATTTAGAGCAGAAATTACCAGTGTTAGCTTGCATCCTTCTCTCCTAACATCCCCCTCTGTGCCTTGTGAAAGGGGTGGCTTTGAGTATCCATGTTGGAAAATAATTAACATGCTACTTTGTGTCACTGGATGCCTCCAGCAGCTGCTTTAGGACAAGCCCTGGGCAATGAGGGCTCACAAACAGAGCTGGGTCTTCTGAAAGGCTGGTGGGCAGCCAGCTCTGATGTGAGAGATGTTTACCTCCAGAGAGAGTCTTCACCCATCCCAAGACACATTTTCCAAGCAGCATGTGAGATCCAACTGCCTGGATGTGCCCATTTAATGGTGGCAGTGGTGCTCACCTGGTTTGCATTGATCTAGCAGTCAAAGCTGCTCTTGCCCTGATTCCTTCCTGGTGGTGGATGTAGAAAGTTCCAACTAGATAAGTTTTTATCTCTTCCAAATGGGTAAATGGATCTTTGCTTTTTTAATGGGAATTTCTCCAGGCCAGCTGTTGCATTCCAGGGTAATTCAGCTGGTTTGACATGAATCTCTTTGCTCATAATTAAAAGATAATTGACTATAAACAAGTGAACTATATAAACAGGAAGAAAAAAAGGGCAAAGAAAAATTGTTTCCCAGGATGTCTGGAAAGAAATAGGGAAATTAAGGCTATGACTGAAAAATGAGTGAGTTTTCTATTAAAAATACCTTCTGTCATTTAGCTATGAATTTATGAAGAGCCAAGTGACTTCAGTGCTATTAAATACTTCATGAGATAAATCAACAGTCTCTAGAAGTGTTGCTATCTCCTATAGGAATAACCATAACAAATTCTCTGCCCCTGAAGAACGGATTTTGCATATTGTGCTGACCACACTCACAAGCTGCTGCAAGAATCATGCCCCCTTCCCAACAGCCTTTTTTACAAACTCTGAACACCCCTCCACGTGTTTCCTGGCTTTACCCACTCTAATGGCCTGGATACTTCATGCCAGATTTCTCAAATGCAATCACACATATATGCAAGAGAAGGGGAGGACGACTCATAGTGTTGCCTTCAGTAGTACCCAGAGCAAAATGAAGCACAGAAGACAGCGAGCTGCCAGCTCCTGTTTCTGCTGTGCCTTCCTCCTGCAACCACATCCGTGAATCCTCCCAAAGCCACCCTGCAGAGCAAACTGATCAGTTTTCATCACATCACTCTCCTCAGTTTCAGAGGGTTGAAAACTGCTGGCTGATCTTAGTTTCCCTCCTCATCCAAAGGTGGATTTAGCTTCGGTCCCTGCTGCTGCAGTCCCTCTGGGTTGGGGTTGTGTAGTCGGCACGGCTAACAGGCAGGGTTAAGGGCAGGGGAGAAAACTGATGGCTTGAACAGAACATAAAAGCTCCTCAGGATGGAAACTCAAAATGGGGTTTGTTCTACAGGGTCACTAGGTTTCGTGGCTTCTACAATCTCTCAGTGGAGATATTATTTGCTTCCCAGCATTTGTTTCTTTCTTTTTTCTTTTTGTTTTTGTGTTTTCCTTTCTTCTCATATGCACAGATCATCCCCCCAAATAACAAAAACATCCCTTCAAAACCACTTCCTATTAGCAGAGCACACCTCAGATCAAAAAACTTGCAAGTAGACCAGTGTTGTACCATGAAGCCTATACAGGTTTGGGGTTTTTTAAGTTGGTTTTTTTTTTTCTTTGAGTTTTTTTTTAAGTTGGTTTCTTTTTGTTGTTTTTG
>VWYK01029011.1:0-23491 GCA_013399775.1 Semnornis frantzii | reverse complement strand
TTTTTTTTTTTTTTTCCCCTTCTGTTCCCAGTGTAAAAATATACAATGCTACTGCTCCTTTGTTGCAGTGGAAAGGTCCAACTGGTTCTTGCCTGCTGAAGGCTCTACTGCTATTGCCTTTTCATACCTCTCCAACCCACACCACTGTGTTACCCCTCCTTATACCCGAAATCTCGCAGCGTAACGTATTTTGCCTCCCATTTATAACAAACAATGAATCTTTAGCTGGTGTAATGAGATACTGTCCAAATAATCCACTGTCTTTCATAATTCTGTTGTAGCTGCTCCAGGGCCAGTCTTTGGATGTGATAGGGTCCTTTAAATTCTTCAGTACATTCATTTTCCCCGTTGACAGCTCTACAAAAAGCACATCTGTTTGCAAATGTGAAGTAGCATATATATAGTACTGATTGCCTTCAGTGAAAGAGGGTTGAAATGTCAGATCAGATACGTGTATGTTTGTTTGTAAGTCATAAATCAACTTGATTTCCCCTCGGACAGTTACAGCCTGGACTTTGATCCTGCCACTGTCTTCATCGGTACTGACCATGTAGCGTCCGTCGGGTGAGATGTGAGGCGTGCCGGACACGTCGCCGTTGGGGCCGATCACAGCATCCGTGACACTGTCAATGATCAGCTGTGGTGACACAGCCACTGACCTGCTCCTCCTGCACTGGACAAAGAAGTAGCCACCCAAGTGGGTGTAGGCCATGGCCTGCGGGATGCAGCTGTGGTTCTTGAAGTTGATGGTCTTGATGTGGGTCACAGTTTCCAGGTCAATTTTGTGAACTGCAGGTTTCGATTTGTTAAAGATGAAGCCGAACCTGAAATAGAAAATGTGACACTGAAGTCATCTCCAGAGGCACTCTGATGTGCTTGAGGAAAGACAAAAGTCAGCTGAACTGAGTCAGGGCAGCTCCAGACTCCTGAGTTCAGAAGTCTGTGCAATAATGCTGCCTGTTTTCTGTAAGAAATCTCTCCTTTTACTGCTTCTACAAGGAGTTAAAAGGAGATGTAGATTTCAGTTCCAGTTAGCAGTCTGATCCTGGAAGCTTGAATCATAGAATGGCTTGAGTTGGAAGGGACCTTAAAGATTGCCTAGCTCCAACTCCCATGGGGTGTGCTTGGGTACATGAAAAACATCTCCAAGAGCTGAAGCCTTTTATTGGGAAGACCAGTTTGGATTTTGAATGACATAAAGTCTTGGGAAGACCAGTTTACAATAGGAATGCCACCAAGGATTGAGGTGTTCTGTAGCCTACTGTTGACTAGTTTGGTATTTAATCTGTTTCATGTCTAGAGAGATGTAACTCAACATATATTCAAGACTTCTTCAAGTCTAAACTAGAAAACCATTCAAAATAACTCCCTGTCAGGTTGGAGCCAGAGAACAACTTCAAACTCTGTGTGTTATAACCACTGAGCGGAGGCCATGTCCAATCTGAGCTCTTAAATTCTGGTATCAGATGGGATGCTAGAAGCTGTGATGTGAGTTTGCTACCCATAGTGCCTGAGGAGCCCTGCGGAGCTGGCAAGGCTGGGGTGAAGAGCAGACTTTGATAAGCACCATCCCACCAGCGCAGGGAAGGTGTAAATCATTTCTTGAGGAGCACAACCAGGCAGGATGCTCTGAAAAGGGGTCTTTGTTTTCAGTCCTCAGAGAGCAGAGCAGAGCATAAATGTTCTGTAAAAGATATATGCTGCAGCACATCTGACCTTTGCTGAAGACAAGAAAAGGTCAAGAATAGCCAGGAAAGGTTTCTGCTTAATTTGAGAGGGAGCCCATAGAAGCAGCCTGTTTGTGTTCTCCTGGATTCACAGGTCACTGATACTGACTTATGAAAACTCATTTCACATCGAGCACCTTTTCATCCATTCAGTGTAGCCAGAGGGAAATGAAGTGAGTGCTTAGTTCCGGATCCCTTCCCTGAACGATGCCAAACTGTGCTCTGCAACGCGGAGGACAACGTGCCGGCGTGCAGGTAATAGATGTTTTGCTCAAAACACTGCCTTTATTTCTTTATCCTTAATTCACCTGTCAATTGGACACTGAGCAATGATTCCGTGTCTAAAGAAGGAGCCAATGCAGTGTGTGATCCCATGAAAATCAGTGGGCTAAGCCTTTCATTTTCCCATTATGCCCACATCCATTAGAGACGTGAGGAAATATCTGCAGCGGAGGCTTGCGGCACGCCGTGTGTGTGGGAATTGGATATGACACTTGGATTGCTCCTGGATGAATGCATTTTAAGTACACTTTCAAAAATGCTTTTCCTCACAGTTTTTTTTTTGCTTTTTTTTTTTTTTCTTTTTTTTTTTTTTTTTTNTTTTTTTTTTTCTTTTTGGTTCCCCAGGCCTTCCTTGGCCAAATGCCTGAAGAAGTTAAAAAATGGTTCTTATCATCAGTTTTAATTGAAAGAAGTGGGTCAGGATGGGTTTGATGTGCATGGGAGCTGCAGCGAAGGAGCGGCGCTCGCACGGAATCTGTGATCTGCAAGCTCAAAGAAAACCTTGCACTTGGAGTGGCCTTAATAGACACCAATCTACCCCAGGAACCAATGAAAATGGATGTGTTCCTAGATACCCATCTGAAATAACAGGCAGCTGAAATGCATACGCAGGGACATTTGCATGCAAATATTTTTTGGCTCATGGAAGAGCTTGCTTAAATATTCCCCTTTCCTGAGCAATGCTGTTGTTGCCAGTTACCGCTTCTGAGTGGAGAATTTCCAACATGATCTCACTAAGCCTCATTAGACTGTGAGCAATTATTTTTCTGTGCTGAGGGTGAGAGAGAACGGACCAAGATCTGGCCCTGAACAAATGAAATAGGAAATTAGGCACAGCACTCTCTGCTCTGCACATGGGAAACTACGGCAATTATCCACATTTAATATTTCTGAGGAAATATCATCTGTGTATAGTCAATTAATCACACTGAAGCAAAAAGACAATAAAACAACAACAAAAAAGAGTGTAATTGTTCCACCTTCCTGCCTTTGAACCCAGACCATACCTTCTCATCTCAGCCCTTCACAGCCTTGCCTCCTGCCACTACTAATAGTCATAGTGATACTTTGAAAGCAAAGGGGAAAAACGAGGTAGGGAAAAATTAAGAATAACAGCCCTGAAGTATGTCTCATTATTTTGTGTTTCAGGAAGCAGAGCTCTGTATTTTGGATCAGACTCAACACATAATCACTAAAGTGTGACACTTTTGTCCTGGTTGCTCACTGCAGGGAATTTAAGATTAATGCAAGGAGTTACATGAAGTGTACACTTTTGGAGTGTTTGACTTCGTTAAGCTATACCGGGGACAGAAGATAGTTAACCACTTGTTATGTTGTGGTAAGAATAAAGTGCTGTGTGGTTATCATGCGTTTTGATAATGTTAATGGGAGGCTTCCTGCGCCTGCTGGGAAGCAGCCAGTGTTACTCCATGTTATTAGTACATTAGAGATACAACCTCATTAACTACTTCATCACATTAACACTCAAAACTGATGGTTCATAGAGGCGGGGCTTTTAAATATGTACTGCATCCCATTTTTCTGCTCCAACCATACACCTCACACAGAGATCCAGTCCTTGAACAAGGTGGAAATATGAAAGAACCATGTATTATTCAGGCAGAATGAACTTTCATCACTTCTGGCAATAAACTCTTTGACAAAGCTTTCTGCCCAGATTCATAATGACACTGAGGTAGAGAAAGCACTTTCTGGTCATTGGATTCCCAGCACAAGAAGCCAGCAGTGAGTCACACTTTGTTGACTGAGCTGGGGTTGGAATGCTCACACATGGTCTAAGGCAAGCTCAGGTTTGTTTCTTGCTGTTTCATTGCTTTGCTGGATGGTTACTGGTAACTTGCTCAAGTGACCACCTTTTCAGGAAAGAAATTTTCCCTAATCTCCAATCTAAACCTCCTCTGGCACAATTTCAGGCCATTTGCTCTTGTTCTATCACTTGATTCCTGGGAGAACAGACTAACCCCCACCTCACTGCAGCCTCTTTGCAGGTAGTTGTGAAGAGCCAGGAGGTCTCCCCTCAGCCTCCTTTTCTCCAGACTGAACAATCCCAGTTCTCTCAGCTGCTCCTCCTAAGACCCTGCTAGACCCTACATTAGCTTCGTTGTCCTTGTCTGGACATGCTCCAGAAACTCCATGTCCTTGATTTCTCCCTTTCACACGTGGAAATAGGGCTAAGAGTAGTTAGCTTGATCATGAATTGATTTATTCACATTTATAATGTGCTGGTGAATGACTAGAAGGATGCCCCCTGGAAGAGAGCAGCATGGCCACAGAATCACAGTATGGTAGGGGTTGGAAGGGACCTCTGGAGATCATCTAGTCCAACCCTCTTGCCAGAGGAGATCTCTGTTGCTATTTATTAAGATAATTTCTTACCTAACATGATTAATAATAAGATTTGTAGGTGGTATAAAAAAATCCTCCACTCCTTGGAAGGGCGTGCGGATCACACGCTGCTCCTCCCCGGTGCTTGCCTCTGGTATTACCTACAACAAATATACACAAAGTTGAGTAGAGGAAGAGCAGTGAGGCAGGTAGAGAGGTAAACACAGCTTGTACAGTCAGACATGGCACTGGGTGGCTTCTCCCAGGGATGTGGTATACTCGGATCAACTAATGACCCCAAAACATTGTTTGGTGCAGCTGCCTTGAAGAAGCTATGCTAATAAATAGTGTTTGAGGCTTGACATTTGTAAGGTAAGTACACAACTTGACTTTCATAGGATGTTTTTATCTCCAGAAAGAGCAGTCATGCAGGAGCTGAAGCGGTGTGACAACACTAAGACCGTAGTAATTTATTCCTCACTGTCTAAAACAAACATTTATTTCATGGTCATATTTACTAATCTCACTTAAATGCACACAGATAATTTGCCGACTTGAAGGATCAAACACTACCTTACAGCAGTTAATTATCACCTTGAAGGAGAAGAATTGTTCATCCATCCACTGCATCATGTAAAACTTGGGAAGAAACAGAGGAAGGCCCTTTGGCTGTCCCCCCAAGTACTCTCCTTCAGCACAACACAAATCTCCATGCCCACAGAAACTCAGCTCCTCCACTGCTCCCAGAAAGCACATTGCCAACAGTTAAAATGTTATGTTCTCTTTTCTTTGTGCTCAGTTCACAGAATCCCAGCATGGTGGGTGTTGGGAAGGACCCCATGGGATCACCCAGTCCAATCCCCGTGCTAAAGCAGGGTCACCAAGAGGAACTTGCCCAAAATCACAATGTACAGAAGGGTTTGGAATCTCTGCAGAGAAGGAGGCTCCACAACCTTGCTGTCCAGCTTGTTCCAGGGCTCCAGCACTCTCTGCCAAAGATGTTTCTCCTTCTTATCTTCATAAGGAACCTTCTGGGTTCCAGCTTGTGTTCACTGTCCCTTGTCCTGTCACTGGGCACCACTGACAAGAGTCTGGCCCCATCCTCTTGTCCCCCACCCTTTATCTCTTGTTGAGCATTTATCAGATCCCCTCTCAGGCTGCTCTTCTGCAGGCTAAACAGCCCCAGGGCTCTCAGCCTTTGTTCGGCAGAGATGCTCCAGGCCCTTCACCATCTTTGTACCTTCCACAGGACTCTCTCCAGTAGTTCTCTGTCTTAAACTGGGGAGCCCAGAACTGAACCCAGTGCTCCAGATGTGGCCTTTCTAGGGTCTCCTGAGGAGTGCAGGACTCTACTCTTGCCCTTCTTGAGCACCAAGAGGTTGCCCTCTTCCCAGCTCTCCACCTGCCCAGGTCTCTCTGAATGGCAGCACAGCCTCACTGGTGTCAGCCATGCCTCCCACTTTGGTATTGTCAGCAATCTGTGGGTCTGCTCTGTCTCTTCACCCAGGTTATGGATGGAGATGCTGAACAAGACTGAGCCCAGTTCAAAACGACTTTATTCCATTTGTAATAAACTTCTGCTGTTCTAATCTGCAACAGTAGTTGCTTTGAATTTATAGCTACATAATTCATCAAGGAAATGCTAAAAGCCTACAAAGCTCAGTTCAGAGAACTCTCCTGGATGCACCATTTAGATTTCTTCCAATTAGATCACCGAAGAAGGATGTCCACTCTTGCAAGTTGCTTTCATGAGGACAATCATTTGCTTCCCACAAGCCTGTAATGGCTAAACAACAGCATCCCATTAGTTGGCTGCTTGATAAATCCCTGACTTCCAGACAATGGCTGGAAATTCAGATCAACCTCTGCAGCTGCATCTGTGTTCAAAGAGAGATTTTATTGTGTATCCGCAACTAACCACTGCAGGTTGGAAGAACCAACTGTGCTGAATTAGTCACTGCCCACCTTTTGGGAAGGAAGGTCGGAGGAAAGCAAAGAACTGCTGATGCTGATGCTAATCTCACTCCCTACATGTGTAGCTGCACTTCATAAAGATAACAAAGGGACTGCATCTGAGAGTTGGAGCATTCCAAGAAGTCTCCAGCTGTGCACACGGTGTGTTCTTCCTCATAATCACATGCTTGTGCCATCTCTCCTTTAATTACAGAAACCTCTCTCAGCTGGAGGGAAGAAATTAAGTCAGAAAGGGTAAAGAGAGCCCATTTAGTCTCCTTATAGCCTGTACAAGAAACTGCTTGTCTCCAGGTGAGACAACCTGCCTCAGAAACCTTTGGTTATATGCCCCCATTCTGTTTCTGGCATCTATTCCTAAGAATGCCCATGCTGAGATGTTCTTTGTTGGTCCATCCCTGATACCTTCAGTCTGCAGGCTGAAGCTGTTATCTTGGATGGAGGATGTGCCTGGTGTGGATGGCTTGTCCTACCATCACAGGACAGCACCTCCAGTGATGCCTTGGGCAACTCCACAACTAACATGGCCTCCAGAAGTGTAGGTTTTTAGGTCAGAAACCTAAAAGCCATGACCACTGTTCCTCTCTGTCTGCTAGGGAATGCTTGAATGTAGACTTAGAAGGAACCACTTGTGGTAGAATCAGTACTCACCTATGTTTCCAGAAAGATAGGGCAGGAAGTGTCAGAAAATAACTGCTAGAGAAGGCTAGCATGTCCAGATGGATCAAATCAGCTTTGGTTTCAGCTCTGTTGTGTGACATAGCAGTAGCAAAATGCCCAATTAGGTGCCTGCACTCACTGCTTCTGTACCACCAACAGAAGAGTGAATCCTGCACAGCAATCCAGAAATGGAAGCTAATGTAATTGTCCAAACATTACTGCACCCCAGACAGCCCAGTATCATTGGGGGTCTGATGGTGCTGAGTGTGGAGAAGCTACAGGGACCTTGCTGGCAGCCCTCCTGGAGTCACTGACACTCAATAACAGAATCTGTCCCTGAAGTTTTACTTTTGCTGCTTATGCTTTTGTCATTCCCTAGAGAGCTCTTTTCTGCATTTCACTATGAAAGGATCATTCTACCACGTTATCAGAGAATCACAGAATGATTTAGGTTGGAAGGGACCTTTAAAGCTCAACTAGTCCACCTCCCCTGCAGTCGGCAGGGACATCTATAACTACAGCAGGTTGCTCAGAGCCCCAAACTTCCTGACCTGGAATGGTTCTAGGGATTGGACATCCAGCAGTTCTGTGGGCAACCTGGGCCAGGGTCTCAGTACTCTCACTGTAAAAAATTTCTTCCTCATATCTAGTCTGAATCTCCCCTGTTTAGTTAAAACCATCACCCCTTGTCCTACCACAACAGGACCTGCTCAAAAGACTATGCTCCATCATCACCCAAAGGGAAGATGAAGGCTTGTGAGAGATAAATGACAAAATGGGTTTAAGGAAAATCAGGAGCTACTTGGTGCACTGGCTGAAAATCTGGATTTCTCCTTTGTGGAAGACAGGGAGAGGTAAATGACTTTACCGAGCTGGAGAACAAGTTGGTTTTGCTTGCTGCACAACAGTTAATTCTGAGTTAGGAATCTTGAGGCACAGCACAATTCATCCACCTTTTCTATGCTTCTTCCATAGGCAATGTCAAAGTCTCAATGCCTCAATGTGTTGACCTCTCAATGGTTCAGTGCCCCAATGTCTCAAATTCCTGGCAGACAGAGAAATTCTCAGGTCATCAACATCTGAGGAGGGTGTTCTGCAGCTCTGCACTGAACATACACTTAATTCCTACCTTGGATTTATCCTTGAGCGTGTTGCTTGGCCTGACTTACACCTCTGCTGAAACACCACTGACAACCTGAGGAGCAAGAGATCTCTACACAGAAAGGATGATTTCTGTGGTTGCTTGGTGCCCACTGCTTTTAGCCCTCAATCAAGTCAAAAAGCTTGCACAGGTTGCACAAATGACCGGGAGCATTGTGGGCTCATCCTGCTCACAGTCAGTTGCCAGCCCTTGCTGTATGACTTTATGGTTGGCTCTGTCCTCAGCCTTTAAACAAACCACAGCTTGGCAACAAAGCAGTCCTGCTGCCAGCCGACGGCACAGTCATTGCTCAAAAACAAATTAAACAGCAGGAAAAATATGTGAGGAGGGACGGAGGAGGGAAGAATAAACCGTGCTGGATATGCAAACGGAGGAGTATCTTTACATCCAGACCATTAAATGCTGTTAACTACCTGCAACCAACCAGCCACCAGCTTGCTGCTGCTGATGCCAAGCCAAGGCAAGGCAAAGGCTCAGGCATTAAGGACTCACCTGCAGTGTTGGAGAGGACTTCTGCATGTCACCCCAGCTAAGCACCCAGACTTGGTCATGGGACTTGTCGTAATGTAATTTGGTCGGCAACGGGTCAACATCAAAGGTCTTAAAACAAAGCAGAGATGGGTATTTACACAGAGGCCCAAAGGCACAGGATGAATATTGCCTCAGCTACTGCAGACACTCCCAGCACCACCATCACACCCCTTTGTGCAGCTTCGCACAATAACCTTCAGATCGATCGGGACGGCAGCACCGGCATAGCAAAATCTGGCTGCCCGGTGCCGTTTTCCAGCTGGAACACCACTCCATCTCAGGCTGTTACTTACAACCAGGAGATCAGGGGCCAATTTCTGCTTGAGTTATACCCACACCAGTTCATTCTTCCCAGTCTTCTTATAACAGAGGTCAGGCAGTGGCTCAATAAGCCTAGCCAGAAATTTGTTGCAGCTTTATTTTACCATGCTGGCTGCAAGCCTGGCTGCAGGTACAGCCCGGGGATGATGACAAATACGCTGTAAAAGAGTTTTTTTTTCCCTGCCAGTGAGGTTATGAACATTGTGACCCCATGGGTGAAAGCAACTCAGACCCAGCTTTTTAGTGCTGTCAGCAAATCCGCTGGGCAAAGAACTGTGTTGTCCCATATCAAAGGCTTTTGCCATCACTGCATAAAGCATTCCCCTTGTCAGTACCTGCACGGCTTTCTGAGTCTGGATATCAATTATCATTACTCTGTTCTGTTTAGGCTGTGTCACATAAATGTACTTGTCTCTGACATTGACCGCTGAAGCCCAGAGGCAGGACTGAGTACCTTCACCTTCCACTCTAGGACAGATCTCTTCCTAAGAGGAAAGAAAAAAAAAAAAAAAAGAGAGAGAGAGAAAAGGTTTAACTTCTATAAATCCAGGGTCTGCAGCAGCAAGAAGCTTAGCTTTGAAAACCAGAGAGAAAAAAATCCTAGGGGGATTCCATGAGGATGATTTCCCCCACCTCCCCACTTTTCTTGCCTGGAAAACATGAACTCATTATTTTATCAGGTAGTACACTGCAGCCTGGCACTAGCTGGTGACATTAAGCAGCTGGACCTCCTGCACGCTCCCATGGAATCCAAATAACCACACAGGCTACAGGTCTGTCTTTTGGAGCACGCTGTGGTTCATCACTTGCAGTGCTGTCAGCATTTATTAGTGATAGAAATATCACTGTGCTTGGAAAAAGCAGAGATTTGCACTAATTGAATCGCAGCTTTGTATTTCTAATAAAGTCCTCACTCTCAGTTCAGGAGAGCATGCTGTAAGATGCTTGTGCTCAGGGGAGCAATAGAATCATAGAATTGTGTTAGCTGGAAGACACCTTTTAGATCACTGAGTCCAATCTTCAATCTAAGACCACCATGGCTATTAAACCATGTCCCTCAATGTCATGTCCACACATTCCTTGGACATCTCCAGGGACAATGTTCAATTTCCGGGTTGTTCTCCCTGGGAAACCTCTTCCAATTCCTGACCACCCTTGCAGGAAAGAAATTCTTCCTAATATCAAAGCTGAACCTCACCTAGCACAATTTCAGGCCATTTCCTCTCATTCTATTGCTTGATAATAGGGAGAAGAGACCAATCTGCACTGTGCTCCAATATCTTTTTAGCAAAATAAGTAGGGCCCTACAGTCAATTGCTCCAACACAGGGATTTCCTCTGGAAATCCAAAGGAATCAAATCTTGCTGCTTTGCACCAAATCCAGTTTACAACTGTCTGAGGGCATATTTTGCCTCTGATCCTCCACTCTTGGAATGAATGTTGTGACAAACTGGTATTAACTTTAGCAGGATCTCCTTGGTACCCTGAGTTTCAAGTGTCACACATGATCTCATCAACAAGCCTTTGTGTGTTGGCTACTCTTCATCACTTTTCCTTCTGACAAGTTTCTTTCAGTGAAAGAGAATTTGTGTGGGACTAGGCTGCGGTGTGGATGGAAGAGACCTTTAAGATGAAGTCCAACTCTTAATCCACCACTTCCAGGTCACCACTGGACCATACTCCTTAGCACCACATCTCCATATTTTTAAAATACCTCCAGAGATGGAAACTCCATTACGGCCCTGGGCAGCTTGTTCCAGGAGCTGACAACCCTTTGGGGGAAGAAATTGTTCTTCATGTCCAACCTAAACCTCTCCTGGCACAATTTGAGGCCACTGTGTCCTTGTGTCTATGTTTGTTCCTCAGGAGAAAAGACTGACCACCCACCTCACTCCAGCCTCCTTTCAGGCAGTTGTAGAAAGCAATGAGATCTCCCCATAGTCTCCTTTCCTTCAGCCTGAACAACCCCAGTCCTCCCAGCTGCTCCTCACCAGCCCTGTACTCCAGACCCTTCACAAGCTTAGGTGTCCTTCTCTGGACATGCTGCAGGATCTTCAATGCATGGTACAAAACCTGTTTCCAGTAGCTGCTCATGCAGCCAAGCACCTGACAGCCTCCAAACTGCCTCCTTCATCCTCAGCTCTGTGCTGGGTCTTGGCCTCTCACAACATGAAGCTACTCAAAGCATGAGGAGCAGGGAAAGGTCAGTGGCCTTTCTGCTACTGTGCTCAGATGCAGCTGCGCCATCTGCTTTTGTGGCCTCTAACAGCAAATAAGTAACCTTTATTGTTGGAACCTTCTTGGAGTTGCAGGTGTCACTGTCTATGTGGCAAACATTCCAGGTACCAATAGGGAAAAAAAGAAGGAAAAGAGATTCGATCTTCCCTATACCAAGGCAAAAAGCCCTATGATGTCTGTAGGAAACCCTTAAGAGGTCTTCCTGAAAGGCAGCCAAGTAATGACATTTGAAATCCCTTTTATGCCCACCACTGTGCTGACATTATTTCCTTAAGTGCCCTCTGTCCTTTGTTCTCTTCAAGCTGTTTCTCCAGAACCACCTCTCCAATATTTACAGTTTTTTGGAAAAGAAACACAAGATTTCTGTCTTTGAGTAGCAACAGCTTAAGTGTGGCTTAATATTATTAAGTCCCGGCTAAGGACTAACAGTCATGGGGTGAGCATCAATCTGGATTTCTACTAAAGTATATTAAAATCCAGTGGTAAAAATATGCATCCAGTATCAAATAGAACATTAATGAGATTTAAAAAAAAAACAAACAGAAAACTGAGCACAGACTCATAAGAAGCTCTTGACCCATGGCAGCAGAGCCTGACAGCCTGTGGGACTCATGACAGTGACTGTCCCAGTTTAGTCCTCTCCAGATTGAAAGCAAGGCTGAGAAAGAAGCCAAGTTATCAGCTTGCTCTTTTAATAAAACCTAAATAAAGGAGTGACTGAAAAAAAAGTTTCTGGACATCTTTCAGGACATGAGTTTCAAGAGCAGATACACGGAGTACACAACACGTGCCACTGAAACCCTTGGTCTCGCAGGGCCTCCAGGCAGCTGTTATCCCACTTGCCACATCAAGCTACAGCAGGTATGAGCCACTGCTTGATGTTCACCGACAATGTTTCCTTGTGATTTCCTACAGCCAGAGTTAGGTAAACACAGTGCTGGCAGAAAATGACAGAGAGAAAACAAGGACAACACAGATCTCTAGTTCAGTGGCAGAAGATGCAGAGGACCAGTATGGAACAACCATCAACCATGCGTTACTTGCCTCCCTGCTGTGGTTTAAACTGGGAAACTATTTTGAGGAGCAGAAAGTAGCCCAGGCCACTGTCTTTGGAGCCATTAGTGAAAGGGGCCAGCTAGCACCAGTGAGCGATGTGAACACCCTCTCTGCCGTTGACTTGTGTACTCCCTCTACAGCCCAGTCACAGCTTTTGAGGATGGATATGTAACCAGTTCCACAAATAGGACAAGAGGTAACCTTTGCCATCATTTAGACAGGGTAAGTAGTCAAAGGCTCTGCAGCATGTCAGTAATCCTCCGTATCGGTCTGGAAACTTCTGTAGCTCCCTTAATTTTCAAGAGAAGAAGATGCTACACCTCAGGGATGCCACGTGAAGCCCACCAAGCTCCAACACCACTGTGCCAAATGGCTCCTTTAGCAATAACAACCTTTGAAGAGATTAAGAGAAAGTTTCCCAGTCATCAGCTGTAGCTGCTGGGTTTAGGACTTACATAACTTGTGAAAATCCTCTCTTCAGGCCTGATGTGTCTCCGGATTTCACATTCGTTTGGCTGAAGGACTGTGATCCCATCATCAGAAAAGACATAGAACATATTCCCAACACTCAGGCCTTGAAGGGGGATAAAGCAAAAGGAGTAGGAGTTTTAGTTGGTAGGTATCCAGAGCTGTTAGGGCTTCTTTTAAGAACTCTCCCTCCTCCCCCAGCAAACAACATCTGCCTTACACCAAAGTTGGTCATTTGGATGCAGTAGGTGCATTCACAAAATCAAGTTTCAAGTCACAACAAGGGCTTCAAGGAGTGAAGAGGTACAGACACGTTCAAAAATGCATTGCCTTGGTGGCAGCAGTTGTGGGCAAACAATTATGTTCGGGTCTTAACTGTTAGCTCCCTCAGATTATGACTTTGTTTCTTCTATTATTTCATTAAAGATAATTTAAGAACTAAAAAAGAACTTCAGTGCTACTTAATCTGAAGGCCGTCGTGTTACAGGTGTCCTGACTTCTCGTAGCTGTGATGCAGAATTCAAGTGTTCAGCACCTGTTCCACGAATAAAAATACAAATCTCCAATCTGTTTTGTTCAAACTGGGTGGGGGAATGAGCTATAGCCACCAAAACAAAGGCATTTTTGAAATCTTGCAAACTGTAACTCACAAATGTGGAGTAGTTCAGCATTGCAATAGCACTCATTTATCCAACTGGGGCATTCCAGGAGATTGGAAAAGTGGCTGGCTGTCATTGCTTTGCTGCGAGGAGATTGTGTTTCATCATTTCTGTCATGCAGAAATGCCTCAAAAGGCTGAGAATTTAGTTGTTCTTTGGCTACATGCAATGGCAGTAAGGAGCATGGTTAAGGACCACTCAGGATCTCCTCCAGCGCTCTGGTCAGAAAGATCCAAGCATGGTTTCAGCTTTGTCATACCACCGCCAGGACGTGTTTGCAATGACCACTGTCACCCCCAGTAATGTTGCTAGTGTACTTATCCGCCAGCCACGTGGTGATGTGATAATTTGCAAGCTCTAATTAATAACATTTTACCCATGGAGAACTAAGGTCCTGGTTCTACAGATCTGAACAATGTTCGGCATGACAGTTACTTCAGTCGCTGCTGTGGTGGCAGCTCAATGCTGCTCACATCTAGAGCTCCTTTTCATCTCTTAAGGGTTTGCAGGAGGGAGGTCTAAATCATCACAAGACAACTTCACACTAAAAACACCTATAATTTGGATAAATGCCATTTGGGGAGAAATTTGTACAACAGAGCATGTTTAGTGAAGCTAGAAGGGGTTTTTTGGTGCTAAAACCCCCTCTTTGGGTGCCAAAATAAATGGCTTCAGAGTACAAGGACTCAAGGCGTGGCGTTTGCTGTACTGACAATGTTCAAGTTGAGTCTCTCTAAACCATAGCACAGAAATACCCCAGTTAGGGCATCAAGTGGGTACAGGAGCTGTGATCCTTAAATGTGATGTCACAGTGAGGGAGATCATGCATGTAGGAAGAAAGAAGCTCCCAAACTTCCATGGAGAACTACATTATCTCTAGGGACTAAGGGCTGTTTTAAAGGGTATATTGTGAAAACATCTCATCTGGGCACTTCGGACCAAAATCTGCGCTCACAGCACGCACACAACTCCCACCTGCTCCGGTGGGATTTGAGTGATGACCTCAGAGGGCAGAGTTTGACCCTGGCTGGAATGAGTGCACAAACTGTCATGAGGAAAAGGGGTTTAATCCTAAGAAGTGGAAACAGGCAGGCAACAGATTATGACCATTGTGAAGATGTTTACTATTATTTTCATGCACGATAGCAGTGTGATTTTGTCTGATGATCCTACTACAATGAGGGTGTATTTCAGAACTTAATTAGTGGCAAAAATACTTGGATAATAATTTTACCCCAGCAGGTTAGTTAGTGACTTAGCAAGTCCCACTGTTGATTTTACAGTACAATGAGTTCAAGTATTTTTCTGCTAACTGGTTAAAATATGATGCAAACAACTAATAGCATTCAGGCACTCTCTTTTTAAAAGCAAACTTTACCAATTTAAATTAAAATACTTCTTCAGAGAGTAATCTTCACATTGATTTTTGGACAAAGTAGGTTTTCTACTAGACAAAGTCGGTGTTTTAATGTGACTTATGAAGCATTTGCCAAGTCTTGATGAGGGTACACCTTTAAAACTCTTGTGGATGTTGGTAAAACAGACTCACTTGGGATTATATTGCAGTCTGGGAATTATGCAGTGCAGAGGTGAGAATGGGGAATTTTGCTCAGTTGTGTGATTTATATGAGTGAAGCAGGCACTAGACTGGGAAATGGGGGACTAATGAGGGTGTTTTTTTTTCCTTTTTCCTCTTTTTTAAGTGAAGATATTTCAAGTTGAATGACACAACCAGTTCAAAAGCTAATTATAAAAGGTAACACTCCTCATCTGTTTAACAAAACCACCTAAAAATGGGAAGGGTCTCCTAAACATAACAGTTTTTATCTGAACCATTCTAGATGAAGTTGGCTCTAACATTCTAATTCTGTTAAATCTACAGAAGGACACCTGATGACAAGAAGTTTCTTTATTTGAGGAAGACAGTCTCCATCTGAGCATACATTTGTATTTCCCTCCTTGGAGATCAAAGGGCAAACTTGTCATGGTGCAATACTCTGATCTGCTACTTGAAAAAATGTCCTCATTTTAATCTAAATGCCTGGAAGTGTTTTAGAACTGGAATTTGATAAAGAAAAGGCTTTTTAAGTGCATACATCCATGTAGCTGATGATTGCCTGCTGGCATGACTCACTCCCTTTATCCAGATACAAAGAAAGCAACACTGGCATGAAACCAAAATCTCTACCTCACATTTGGGTTACTTGTAGCTGTTCTCTGTATGAAATTAAGAACTAGTTTGTACGTGGAGCCAATACTGCATGTGGTTCCAGTTCATGGCTAACTAGCTGGTCATGCTATGTGCACTCGTTTCTGGAGGTTCCACTGAAAGGTCTGAAAGGTTTTGAGGAGAGACTGATAGACTGACTTGTAAAATGACCAGTTAGAACTTGGACTTCTTCTGCACAATATTCTGCCTAGGCATTCCCCCAGCAGCTTCAGTTACTACAGACCTTGTGGGCAGGAGGATGAGATATTTTAAAGGCGCTAAAGTCTACCAATCTGTTGATGCCACTACTTGCACACAAACTTTCATTTTAATGGAACTGAAACAGCACATTAAATTGCAACCCCCCAAAACACAATTCCTCTCTTTCCCAGCTTTCTCTGGGCCAAGGTTTCACAGCCAAAAGTATGTTGGATGGATTATTTGTCTAGAATGAATGTGCTGATCAAACACTATAGAAAACACAGGCAGGAGAATAAACCTGCTCTAAAGATATTCAATTGCTTTGGGACATCAATAGTAAATCTGCTTTTCTTGCCTATGTTTTCCCCTGTACATTGCCTATGCTTTTATTTCAAATATGCAAGGTTGATAAGCTCTAAGCCCATATTATTTAGTAGAATTAGAAGAAGACTTTCTGCAACTAATCTTTTAGCTGTTCTTTAAATGCTCTACATCTGGTAGTGTTATCCAACTACCTACTTTAAAAAGTAGCAGAAGTGCTAGAGTATATAAGCAGACATACAGCATCATGCAGTTGATGCTGGCCTGATGCAATGCACTAGAGATTTCACTTCTGAGCAGGAGGGAAATAGCAATTCTTAGTGCCCATAATGCCATTTATAGGAACATCAGCATTAAAGAGACACTCTTCACTGCTGTGCACCAGGCACTTGCAGGTGGAATTGGGAGTTAAGTGCAGGAAAATTTTCTTAGGTGGCTGTGAACATCTCATGACCTTCAGCAAGCCACATTTGCTGTGTGGATGTCCCTAGCCAACAGTGGATACTTTGTATAATCGCTAAGGACTTGGCAATTCCCGTCCGCCCCTAAAATACTTGGGGTCAAGCCACAGCAAACCAGAAAGCTCCACTCCAAGGTCATGAAGCATGACTGCTGTTTCAGGTATCTGGAGGCACTACTTATAGATGCCCTTGCACCCTCCAAGGGCAGAGTGAGCATGCAGCCCTTTGTGGAGGAACATCTGGAGGGAGGGGTGTTTGCAGGGGCAGAGGGATGCTGGCAAGAGCAGTTTGTAAGGGCACAGAGACCTTTTCCACAATGTTGAAAGGACATCAAGGTCCCAGCTCCCTCCTGTGCAACTGGTAGATGTAAGAATTGGTTTATGCCTGGACTTCAATCCAAGAACCTCCCTCCAGTGACCTCACAATGCCAGGAGCCCAGAGCTGGGAGGTTCCCCATATAGGCATTCATGGACCTAGAGAAGCTGATAAGCAACCTGTTCAGAAGCCCCTTGGGCCTTTGCACCACATATCTCACTGTGAATTTGGGACATTGTGACAGCACAAGTGCACACAAAATCAAATTAATTGTAATTTCAGGAACCTCCATTATATCTTTGAATCATTTCACACTTTAGGATGTGGTTTTTTTCTTCTCATTTGGCTTGTAACATGCACGGATGCTGACTTTGATCAAACTGGAGGTCTTAACTGCCAATTAAAACAAGGAGAAATGGGGCAACCTTTACCCTGCATTGATTGAAAGGACTGAGGGAAGCAAAATCTATTGTGGGTGTTTTTTTCCTGCCTAGCACTCAAGAACACAGTTTTTGTTGCTCACCTAGTAAACATCAATATGTGCTACTGAGAAGGAAGAGCTTCAATTGCTTGCTTAAAAATGCAGTGTATTGAATTTATGTCTGACTTGGTCAATTATGGTAATTTGGGAGCACTTCTGACATTTGTTAATGCAGCACGAGAAGGCTCAGGCTGCTCACACTGGTGGCAGTTGATAGGAAAATCCCAATTTTATACATTTTATGTTCATTTATTATTTCATAGTGGGAAAATGTGAGAAGTTATAGGTACAATTTATACTACGAGAGTGACATTTCTTATTTAAATAGTTTAGCTTTTAAATGTCTGGTCTGTTCTTAATCAGATAACTATGGAAGTTGATAGAGTTAGTGGCAAGTCAGTGGAGAATGGCCCATCATGGAGTTATTAAAGCAGACAAGCACATTATCACTACACAAAAGAACTTTACTGCAGTACCTTCCTCTCGCCACAGTATGTTTGCAACTGCAGCATCAGAAAATTGGGGAAGCCAGAAAATAACCAGGAAAAGCAAAAAAAAAACAAAACAAAACAAACACAACAAAACAATGTCAAAACTTTCATTGTAGCAAGTCAGTGGATTAGCACTCATGTTTACACGAACTAATTGGTGAAAACCTTGTAACATTCATTCAAATGAAATATTAGGAAAGATAAGATGATTCTAAACACATTTGCTCCTTCTAGAGACCACTGTGAAACGTTGACTTGGGAAAAGTCTTCCCTAAAATAAGGCACGCTCCAGCCTGGGCAAAGCCTTACTGAAGAGATTACCTCCCAATGCAATTTGAATTATAGGACATGCTGTGATTTTCTCTCCAGATTCAACCAGAAGCCTGAGACTTGCAGTTTAGAGCAGCCATACATTTTGCTGCATTCCTTCTTGGAATTCCATGCCACTACATTCTCTTAGGGCTTCGATCCCCTTTAAAGGTTCATCTACATTTGAATTTCTTTTTAAGGTACATCCAATTCTTTCTCAACATTGTGCAAGTTCCCTTGCTCAAGAATTCAAGGGAAAATGACCCATATTAACAAGAGTGCACAAAGCTAGTTAATGAGAAGTAGAATATATTTTCCAAAGTATTTCCATGAGAGCACAGATTTATGGCTAATTTAATTTTCAATTCTTGCTCTACATTAACAGCCAGAAAAGCAGCAAAAAGCCCTTTTATATCCAGCCTTTCCCTATCACCATCTACCCACACAGTCTCCAAGGTAGTTAGGACAGCAGATTTAGGAAGGATCAGGCTTCTGAGAACTTTTCCACTTGGGCAACTAGTCACCTCCACCATTGATTGTGTTTTGGGGACACTGTGGTCAAGGTAATACTGCTGCATCCTGTGAGAGATATGCAGCCAAAAGTGGCTGCGAGAATTGGAAGTCTTGGAATTCTCCTTGACTTTGAAGATAATTTCACACTGAGGGAAATCCATATTGCTAGCTAATGATGTAAATACAGGTAAAATAATTAATTCAGTCACTATTTTTTCAAGCACCTAAATATTTGAGGACTCCAAGTTGTAACTGGCTGTAAAAGAAGTAGTCTTGGATAGAAATCAAGGAAATTAGTTTCCTAAAACTACACATAATTCAATAAAATATTAGACTTTAGATTCTTTGGGATCTAAAATTATCACAAAGTTGTAATTTCAGTAAGAATGTTACCTGTGCCATATCCAGAACCCTTCTGGCACATGAAACCATTTTGGTTGGAAAAGACCTTTAAGATCACTGAGTCCAGTCATTCGCTAACTCCACCAAGCCTGGTGCCAAACCGTGTCCCTCAGCACCACATCTCTGTCTCTCTTAAAGGCCTCCAGGGATGGGGATTTGACCACCTCCCTGAGGAGTCTGTTCTAGTGTTTGAGAACCCTTTCAGTGAAGAAGTTTCTTCTACTGCCCAACTGAGGAGATTTTACCATCCTCACGTGATTCCTTCCCAAAGCAGTCAATAATTCTCTGATGGAAGTGCAGATCAAACTGCCATTACCTGATGAGTAAGAGCCCAAGACCTGACATGCAGTGGACTGAACTATAGGATTCCATGTGTACCATCCGATTTAAACCCTCTCCAAAGAAACAAGCAGATGGAGAATTAAACTTACGGGTCTTTCTGGCCGAATCTTCTATGAAAAGTGAAGAGATGTCCTCATCCACTCCCACTTCATTCTTAGCAATGCAGGTGTAGGCACCAGTGTCTTCGTACCGCACGCTACTGATATGCAGCTCACTTCCATTTGCTGTAAGAAAGACACCCACAAACAGTGTTTCTCGCTGCTGCTAATTGCTTTTCCTGCCCTTAATCACCTTCCATTGTCACGGCAGACTGGCTTCAGCACACTGCTCTTACCCCAAATACAGCTAGAGGTATCTGGGGGACTCCCATGAGAGATGATGTTTTGCTTCTTTCCATTAGTACAGGCATGCTCTGTGCCACAAACAAACAAAGAACAATCCCAAGTGCAAACAATAAATTACATTTCACTTAGTTCCTCTTGTTAAATAAATTATTGTGGCTTTAGTGGATAGAAAAATAACTTTGATTTTGTAAACTGTTTCGCATCAGATCACCAAGATCTTTGGGTTAGGAGGGGTCTCTCTACAGTTCCTCCTGTAATTTTGCCTTTTTGACTTCGCTGCCTAAGCCCTTAGGAAGCTTTGGAGATATCACACCCAACCATGCAGGGATTCCTGTGTGGTTAACACTGGTTGAGGGTTGCAATGTCCCATAGTCAGATTTTGGGGCGGGTAGGGAGGTTTTGAATAATTTTATGTAGAAAATTGCCAAGAAGTATTTTTGCTTTTCATTGTGGCTGGTGCACCCTCATTGGAACAAGGACCAAGAGGAGTCAAGAGCTTGATTCCCTCTGCAAAGTTGGGTGTGAGATGGTGATGCACAGCTTGGTTCTCCACTGCACCCTGTGTAGTGCTTAGACCTGAAGAAAAAAATTAATATAATCATAGAATTGTTTCAGTTGGAAAAGACCTCTAATATCACTGAGTTCAGCCATCAACCCAACAACAGCATGCCCATTAAAACATGTCCCACAGTGCCATGGCCACAGGTTTCTCAAATACCTCCAGGGATGGTGACTCCATCAGCTCTCTGGGCAGCCTGTTCCAATTCCTGACCATTCTTTCAGGAAAGAAATTGTTCCTAATATCAAACCTAACCCTCCCCTGGTGCAACTTAAGGCTATCTTCTTTCACTCTTTAACTTGATAAGGACAAGAGACCAATCCCCACCTCACTTCATCGTGGCCATACCCAAGAGGCAGCGGAGAGGCTGTCTTTCAAGAGAACACCATGACCATGATATCAATCAGTACTGTATTTCCCTAGAAACTCACAGGGGACAAAAAGATCAGAGGACAGACCAGGGGGTTCTGTAACACCATTTCCAACAACCGCAGCTTAGCGCAAGTACAAGAACTTCTGGTTTAAAGTGCAAAATAATCCCTCTTAATCCCCGACTACAATACTTTAATTATTCAGAATTCTGCTCTTACCTAGCAGTGAGAGTTGTTTGGAGAGTTTTGGCATGATATCAATGCCGTTCTTCAGCCAGCTAATCCGGGGATTAGGGATGCCTTCAGCGTGACATTTCAGGCTGGCCGACACGCCGGGCTCCTGTGCCTGCGTTTCGGGGTAGACGCGAATCACTGGCGGCACTGCGGAAACAAGCGGTTGGTGACTTCAAACTCCCCTGGTAAACTAGCAGCTGGTGACTTCAANGGGAGGTGTCCCTGCCTATGGCAGGGGATTGGAACTAGATGATCTTTGAGGTCCCTTCCAACCTTACCATTCTACGATTCTAAAGCGAGGAGCAAGAGGATGGGGCCAGATTCTTCTCAGGATAAGGAGCAATGCACACAAACTGGAACCCAGGATGTTTCAGTTCAACTTACTGAAAGACTTCTTTGTTGTGAAGGTGCTGGAGCTCTGGAGCATGTTGCCCAAAGAGGTTGTGGAGTCTCCTTCTCTGGAGAAATTCCAAACCCACCTGGACACTATGACCCTGGAGGGCAACCTGCTGCAGGTGCCTCTGCTTTAGCAGGGGTGTTGGACCAGATGACCTCCAGAGGTCACTTCCAACCCTTACCATGCTGGGATTGTGTTCTGCCAATAAGGACAATCCCACAGCGTTGGGATTCTGTTTACAAATTCCTTCTCTGTTTTTCTCTGTGGCCTTCAAAACATGACTTAACCTGTTTCAGGAAAGCCCCTCTGAACTATTTAATACACTCAATTGGCAGAACTACTAATTATAGCACAATTACAGACAAGTTAATTGATTTTCAATCATGTTGCCTTCATTACTTAAACTGAAAAGGTTTAGTTTCACCTATTAGCTATTGCCTAAAAATTTACTCCCATAACTTAGAGAAAATTTGCAATATTGCAACATCAGTAAAAACTACCATGGCACTCTCCCTCCTTTCACCTCAAGGTGAAGGGAATAGAAGATGTCCTCTCAAGGAAGGGACTTCCTTTCACTCAAGGTGAAGGGAATAGAAGATGTCCTCTCAAGGAAGGAACATAAATAAAAGGAAACGTGAATGTGTGCTGTATCATGACTGATGGTATTTGAAGGGTGGTCACAGACTGCTCTGTTTCAGAATCAAAAGATCATCTCCTTTTCTACCGAATGAGGATATTTTGGGACTTATGATGTAACAGTTGTAAAGTGTAAAGTTTTTAAAACCATGGTCAGAGTCAAACCTGGATGTGATATGTGGGTGTTCAACTCTCAAGTAAAATGAACAACCTCTGCTGGCACTAGTGCAGAATTGAGGAATATTTGTAGTGTTTTTTCCTTTGAGAAAGTGTGAAGGAATTAATAACAAACTTCTACAGGGAATCTCTTGTTTGAGGTACCTAATCTACTGCTGTGGTTTTATCTAGTTTGCCATTAGGCGGTTACAGTGAGGGGGGGGGGGTTGGTCTCTTCTCCTTAGTATCGCATGATAGGACGAGAGGAAATGGCTTCAAATTGTGCCAGGGGAGGGTTAGGTTGGAGATCAGGAAAAATTTCTTTCTTGTAAGAATGTTCAGGCATTGGAACAGGCTGCCAAGGGGAGTGGTGGAGTCACCATCCCTGGAGGTGTTCAAGAAATGTGGCCATGGCACTTGAGGACATGGTTTAGTGGCCATGCTGGTGTTGGGTTGACAGTTGGACTTGAAGATCTTAGAGGTCTTTTCCAACTGAAACAATTCTATTACAGTGTGACAAGACAGGCAAAATTAAATTGCCTTAATAGTTGCTTTAGAATAAAATGTAATCTGTGTTTGCAGCTTGCTTTGTGTCTATAAATCCATACAGGGACAGATTAAATATTTCCATTCACTAGCACAGACTTCCCACCCTTCTATTTCTATTTTTTCATGGGCCTTATCAGAGAGAGATGGATTTTATTTCTGCCTTACCTACCAGCTGCCAAGCATTAACCAAAACTGAGTTATCAGCTTGGAAGGAAATCAGCCACGACAGAAAGCCCTCAAGACTTCTTGCTTTTATAGCTTTAAAAGCAAGAGATTGTTCAAGTGTAATCAGAGAGGAAATGCCAGGGGCAGTGGAGAGACAAAGAAATGGGAACTTCTAGCAAAGGAATGGTTTCAAACTACACCTCTGCACTGGACATGGATTTATATCCTCATCTTCTCTTCCTTTTACTTGAGAAGAAAAGAAAATGCCTTGTAAGATGTTGGAGGAAGTTCTTTACACTCAGGGTGGTGGAACACTGGAACAGGCTGCCCAGTGAGGCAGTGGAGGCTCCATCCCTGGAGACATTCAAGGTCAGGCTTCACAGAATCACAGAACCTTACAGGTTGGAAGGGACTTCCAGAGATCAGTGTGTCCAACTCCCCTGCCAAAGCAGGACCAAGCTCGATGGGATTCTGAGTAACCTGTTCCAGCTGGAGATGTCCCTGCTTACTGCGGAGGGGGTGGTCTAGATGAGCTGTAAGTGTCCCTTCCAACCCAGGGTATTCCATAATTCTATTTCACAAAAATCACAGAAATCATAGAAACATCCAGGTTG
>VWYK01029009.1:1199-24704 GCA_013399775.1 Semnornis frantzii | reverse complement strand
GAGCCATTCTGGGATTCTATGAGGACTAAGGTACAGATGCAGAGCAATTTCACACTGCAAAGCAGTTGAGCTGTGCCCATGTGGGACACACACACAGCAAACTGCAGCCATATTGGCCTGTCTTTAGAGGCAGAGTGCCAGCCACTATATGGCTTTGGAAGCCCCTTCCCTGCAAGGGTTTAAGGCCACGTTAGATGTGGCTCTGGGCAACCTGATCTAGTGGAAAGTGTCCCTGCCCATGGCAGGGGAGTTGGAACTGGATGGTCCTTGAGGATCCAACCCTGACAGTTCTGTGATTTGTAACTGCCATTTCTTCCCTCTCTGAACCCACACTTGTGTTCACTACCTGGAGCTGGTACTACATGGCCTACCACCAAAACTCAGTCCTTTCCAGAGTCCCTGCTTTCCTGCAGCTGCTCTTTCATCTTAAAATACGATCTACATTCTTTGCTCCTAACTAAAAGATTTCCTTGCCTTCACTTTTGCTTAAGTGAAGGCAAGGAAGTCTTTTAGTCCACACCTGAAGTCCACCTGGAGCAGCTGCAACCATTTTGTATCAATGACTTTTGTAGCACTTGTGACACATGCAGGGGAGATGTTTCCTCCCACTGCCTAAGAGAAGAGATTGGAAGGCCAGGACAGTATTTAAGTATACATTCTACAAACACTAAGAAAACCTTTTTCCACTTTTCTATCATGCTTTTAGGAAAATCCTCTTTCCAGCTGCACACATAGAAAAGCTTCCTGTGAAGGGCAGACCTTCCATTTTTAGCTGAACCACTCCATGTGCAAGATCATTTTTTTGGCTGGAGCTGCCAGAGAATGTAATTACATCTGGAAATGCTCAGGCTGAAATCTTGACTAAAACTTAAACTGAATTAATTTGTCTTATCAGACTTAGTGCTGCATGATGGAGAGAAAATGCAGAAGTCACCTGATGGGTAACATGAGGTGGAGGGAAGAAAAGGGAGAATTGAAACTACAAACTCAGCTTTGCATTAGCCACAGAATGCCCCATGCATGTGTGCAGGCAGATAACATAGGCACAGCTGTGGCTGCTCCCTCCCTGGAGGTCTTCAAGGCCAGGTTGGATGAGGTCTTGAGTGACCTGTGCTAGTGGGAGGTGTCCCTGCCTCTGGCAGGGGGTTGGAACTGGATGAGGTCCCTTCCAACCTTCCCATTCTATGATTCTATGATGTCCTTGCAGGCAGAGCTCCAGACATGTCTGCAAGAGAAGATATTCATCAGGAGGCTAATTTCTGCTCTCAGTACCGGGGGAAGAAAACTAACCAACAAATCTGCTGCAGAGGAGTCCTTACTGAAGCTGTGGAAGTTGCTGCTGCCAGGAGCAGCAGCTGCAGCATGCTGCCCCATGCCTCAGGTGCCCAGGCTGTTCAGACTGTGTGCTGCAGAGCTGGCAGCAGGACAAAAGCAGCTTTCATACTACTTGTCCCTCTGAGACTCACAGGATGGCAGGGGCTGTAGCTCTGGAGACCATCTAGTCCAACCCTCCTGCTGAAGGAGGTTTGCCTGGATCAGGGTGCCCAGGATCTTGTCCAGGCAGGGTTGAGCTCCAGAGAAGGAAACCACATGGCCTCTCTGGTCAGCCTCACCCAGTGCTCATCACTATCAGGGGACGGAAGTTGTTTCCCCATGTTCAGATGGAACTTCTGTGTCCCAGTTTGTGCCTGCTGCCCCTTGTCCTGCCCCTGGGCAACACTGAGGAGAGTCCAACCCCTTCCTCTTGACACTCAGCCTTTAGTGAGGAACGTTTACAAGAGCCACCCTCTGCTCTTCTCCAGGCTGAACAGCCCCAAGTCTCTCAGCCTTTCCCTGTAACAGAGATACTGCAGCAGTTCTGGACTCTCTCCAGCAGTTTCTGTGTGTCTTGAACTAGAGTCCAGAAACGGACACAGGACTCCAGATTTGGCCTCCCTAGGGCAGAGTAGAGGAGGAGGTGAACCTCCCTTGGCCTGCTGCTCACACCCAATGCACCCCAGGATGCCACTGGCCTTTTTGGCCCCGAGAGAAACCCTGCTGCTCCTGAATGCCTTGCTGCCCAGCAGGACCCCCAGGTGCTTCTCAGCAGAGAAGGCATGCCCAGAACATGGTGACTGATGCTGCTCCACTGCAGTGACCAAGGCTGTGGGTGGGTGAGCCTGGGAAGAACACCACAACTAAATCTGCTCAGCTGCCAGCCAGAGCTCCAGCCTGAGCCCAAGCAATGTTTCTCTAAGTCTCCAAGCACACTTTCCCAGACCAAAATTAAACAAGAAGTTGGAAGCAGCCTGCAGTTTATCCATGCCCATGGGAATTTCAGTTCTTCATTTGTAGATGACCAAACAATTACCAAACAATTGTAGTGAAGTTTCAGAAAACTCTTAGAGACCACAGTGTGATGAGTAGCAGCACCATGAATAAATGATGAGCTCCTTAATTCCAGGCACTGTGTTCAGCTCAAACCCACCACACAGACTGAATGCTGCAAACAGATGCACCAATGCAGATCTGAACTGCACAGGCATTAGCAGTTCTCTGCACATGCAGGGGGCAGAGGGAGAGGAATGCAGAGAAGTGGTGGAGAGCCACAAACCATAGTGCTAAGGTCCACTCTGATGAGGAGGATGAGTGCCACAATGAACACACACACACACAGAGCTCAATACAAACCAGATCTTGCTAAGGACTGCATTAAGTTGATTGGTCTTACTTAAAGGGGAAGGAAATGAAATATCAATAACAGAGTGAATGAAACAAGCACACTCCAATGCTACCACCAAGATTTTAGGGCTCTTTGATACATCTGAAGTGTGAACATCCCCCTGAACTGCAGGATCTTTGGAAAAATAATCAAATAAAATAGGAAGAAGTCTAAAAACAGCCCAAAGAACAAGGGCAAGAGTCCTCTGCAAGCAGAACAGCCACGAGTGGTGAGCAACATAAAAACCAAGCTCCAAATCCAACTCCAAAGACTACTTATTAATTTTTAATGACTTTTTCTATTCCAGTAAATATATAATTAGGAGAAGAGGTTAAAGAAGACCTCCTTACTCTGCAGCAAGGAGCAGATCTTACAACAGCTGTCATGAGAGTGTGAAGAGGGCATCCATGCTTTTGACTTGCAGCTCTAAGACTTACAAAGAGATTTGTGATTTGAAGAGATGGTCAGAGAGCCTGAGATCTGCACACAGCTATCCTGTGATGCTCATGACCACTTAAAAGGATTTTGCCCCATCTTAAGTGCAGTCTTGGGCTCCACTCTTGAGATTTAGGAGCCTCTTGCTACGACCATCATTGCACTCCTCAGTGCTGTGGTTTCTGAGCTGATCTGTGCACATCCCCCCTGTGAAAGGTGCAGGAAATGGCTTTGTTTCTGTTGCACTGTGTGCTGCTTGCCAGTCTGTCTGGGTGGGAATGTGTAAAGGAGCAACACCTCCTTCAGCAGATGACAGTGTTCCACAAATGGGAAGGCTGCTGAGGACTAATGTAGTGTTTGGGCTGAAGCAGGACCATGAGCTGAGGTCTGTCTGCAAAAATATTGCTGAACTGCAAGAAAGGGCAGCAACTTACTGCCAGTGAGTCAGGAAAGAAGAGGTGACTTTCCAGAACCACCACACCTATGCCACTTGACAGCAACTATGCTAAGACTGTGTCTCTGTAATTCATTACTGACTTTGGCCCAGCAGCAGAGAATCAGGTGCAAGCTTTGTGTAGCACTGTTTGCCTGAGACAGGAACCACTTCCACCTCTTCTCTGGCACTGCTGTTTCCAGAGAGTCCTCAGCCCATAAAAACACACATCCTCCAACAGCTTTGCACAGACAGAAATGCTGCAGCAGCTGCTGCTTACATATGGGATTGAGGAGCAGCAAAGTGCTTCAGTATCAGCTGCAGCATTTACTCTCTTGAGACTGTTTTCAACACCAGTCCCTAAAACACCTCTGAAGGCTCCTCCAACAGTCTGCCAAGCCAGACTCTGCTGAAAGACTGTCAAATACTTACTGTGAAGATGCTGAGCAATGTTTATTATCCACTCATCTGTTAACTTCCCAGCTCTTGTTATCCTGCTGCACTTCAGCTGGCTCGAAAGGTCCCTCGCTTCGATCCAGCAAACTGTGTCCTGCTTGTGGCTGTAGTCCAGAGTCACAACTGCAGATCCCTTCACAGGAGCTCGGGCAGATGCTTTGCTTCCATTCAGATAGAGAACCTCGACTGTCTCAGAGCTCCCAACCAGCAGGAGGGGAGGTGTGTCAGCAGGCTCTGAAAACAAAGTGAATTTAAAAGGTTAACAGACTGTGTGGAGCAGATTTATCTTCCCATGTGTGCTGTAGCTTTGAATGTTCTTACCTGCATGTTTTAAGAGAGATAATAAATTGGTTTTGTTTTTATGTTCATAACTACCATCCATTCCAAATTACTAGTCTCTTTTATCCTGCTGTTCTAATGGTTCACATCATTAACAGAAATTAATTACCCTAGCCCCACAGCTTCTCTTTAATTCCAACTATCATTACTGCAACATTTCTCATGTCTGAAGTCACAAAATGAAGTCCAACTTATGCAAATGACTCCTAGCCAGACTGCTGGCCCTGCTTTACAGAGGCCTGGAACCTCTGCAGAACTGATCAGAGAATCACAGAATGCTCTGGCTTGGAAGGGACCTCCAAATGGCATCCAGTTCAACCCCTCTGCAGTCAGCAGGGGCATCTTCAACTATACCAGCCTGCCCAGAGTCCTGCTGAGCTTCACCTGGATTATCTCCAGGGGTAGGGCTTCAACCACCTCCCTGGGAAACCTGTTCCAGTGTTTCACTTCCCTCACAGTAAAGAACTTGTTCCAAATATCCAACCTAAACCTGCTTTGTTCTAGTTTGAAGCCATTGCCCCTTGTCCTATCCCGTGCTGAGCAGACATGAAAACAGTAAAGCATTTCCCACACTGGAGTCTGTGAAACAAGGGAGAAAACTGAGGAGTGGAGGCTGCTGGAAAAAATCACCCCCAGCCTAACAAAAGGCTGTGTGCAGTGAACCCAGGCTCCAGCACACACAAAACAAAGCAAACAAAGCATAGAACTGTTTCAGCTGGAAAAGACTAACATCCCAGAATGGCTTAGGCTGGAAGGGAGCTCAGAGCAGAATCCCCTCTCTTGCCCTGCTCCCCACCCTGCTCTGGCTGCAGCCAGCACACAGCTGCCTGCTGGGCTGCAGGAGGGCACTGCTGGCTCCTGGGGAGCTGCTCAGCAACCAACACCCCCAAGGCTCTTTCTTCAGAGCTACTTTGAACCCATCCACCCTCAGCCTGGATTTGTGCCTGGGAATGCCCCAGCCCAAATGCAGGACCCTGCACTTTGACTGAACATCATGCAGCTGGCACTGGCCCTCATGTCAAGAGGGCAGAGAGGTTGCTAGCAGAGAATTCTGTTTGCATTCTGCCAGGTAGGCCCAGCTGCAGTCAGCAGCTGCCTGCTGTATGGACATTTCTCTCTGCTTTCTCACCTTCTGCTAGCCATCAGAAGAGACTGAGTCTTAAAAACTTCTTTCTCTGGCACCCACTCGCCCCAGGGACTGTGCAGACAGGTACAAAAGTTGTGCTTCCACCTGCATCCTGCTAACGATGTGCATCTTTGCTGCATCGAACAGCTCTGTGCTTAGCTCCTCCCTTACCACACAGTAATACCAATGCCTAATTCTGGCTTCAGGCACTCCTTACCCAACCAGCAGGAGCATGAGGAGTCCTTTATCACAATTTCTGCTCTCCCACTTTGTGATAAGAGACTGCCACTGCTGAAGCCTTCAAGGGAAGGCAGCCCCAGAGGAGCTGTGTGCAGCTACAAAGCCAGCAGGGCTGGTTGGCTGTCCACAGGCTGCCACAGAACCATCTCCTCTCTTGAACTGCGTGGACTGACCAACTGAAAACAGAAATGGGGATTTAACACCTCAGCAGGCTCTGGAGAAAGGCTGCATTTCAGTATTAATGTCTAAGACATCAGGGAATTGTGCAAAGGAATTAGCATCAAACCTCCTGAGCAAGAGCTGTAATCAAAGCTGGCTGCAGACAAAGGCATGGTAAGGACTGGTGGCACTGCTAAGAGGTTCTGCTCAGCAGGCACTATTAAACATTAAAACACAGCTGCTTGCTGGCACAACTTATCCACAAACCAGATTACTGAGCTCAAAATGGTCTTTCTCAAGCAGCCCATACAGCAAGTAACTCAAAGGACTCAATCAGTTAATGGTGGTGCTTTTTCCCAGCAGGGCAGGTAAGCTGCCTGTTTCAGGTGGTGGTGCTCAGATAAAGGCTCATTTCAGAGCTATTTATTAATAATAATTATAAAAGAGGCAAAATTGGTTTAATGCTAAAACTACACAAAATACATTAAAAGTTCATATAAAAATATTTTTAAAGTACTGAAAGCCTCTGACTGGATTGAACTGTGCAAGTTAGGAAATGGGAAGATAAACATTCCTGTCTTCTCCCTCACACAAGCTGCTCGAGACCAGAAAGCACAGAGCTCAGGAGGTGAGTGGACAGGACTGGGATGAGCCACACTGAGGTGACAGCAGCTTTTCCAAGGACTGGGCTTCATGGGTGTGACTCCTCAACAACTTTTCTTCTTCTTCTTCTTTTTTTTTTTTTTTCCTCCTGTTTGTTACTATTTTCTCCCTGTCCAGGAAAGACAAGTGAGTGGCTCTCTAATCCAGAACACTTTTATGGTTCATCCCTCCTGACCAAAATGAAAGCATCTTCCTTTGAAATATGCTTAAGATAGAGCAGAGGAAGAGATGAAAGTCCTGCATTTCCCCCACTCCCTGATCCCACCTAAGATCCAGATCAATAAGTGATGTCACAACAAATCAGAAGCGAAGGCATCTTGCTCTGCCAACAGTCCCCCTCATCCTCTGGAAGGAGAGCTTCAGAAATACCAGCTCTGCTCTGAACTGCATCAGTGCAATGCAGCCCAGCTCTGCTCTGAACTGCATCAGTGCAATGCAGCCCAGCTCTGCTCTGAACTGCATCAGTGCAATGCAGCCCAGCTCTGCTCTGAACTGCATCAGTGCAATGCAGCCCAGCTCTGCTCTGAACTGCATCAGTGCAATGCAGCCCAGCTCTGCTCTGAACTGCATCAGTGCAATGCAGCCCAGCTCTGCTCTGAACTGCATCAGTGCAATGCAGCCCAGCTCTGCTCTGAACTGCATCAGTGCAATGCAGCCCAGCTCTGCTCTGAACTGCATCAGTGCAATGCAGCCCAGCTCTGCCCTGAACTGCATCAGTGCAATGCAGCCCAGCTCTGCTCTGAACTGCATCAGTGCAATGCAGCTCAGCTCTGCTCTGAACTGCATCAGTGCAATGTAGCCCAGCTCTGCTCTGAACTGCATCAGTGCAATGCAGCTCAGCTCTGCTCTGAACTGCATCAGTGCAATGCAGCTCAGCTCTGCTCTGAACTGCATCAGTGCAATGCAGCCCAGCTCTGCTCTGAACTGCATCAGTGCAATGCAGCCCAGCTCTGCCCTGAACTGCACTTGCAGTGGTTTTCCACAATCTGCCCCCTGAATGGGCTGCTTCAGAAGCCTCAAAATGTCCTCGTGTGAGATTCTGCAAGCAAACTGTTTTGAAAGCAGCTGAAGAGTCATGAACATTTTTTAAACACCAGGAAAAGCTCTTTGGTTTCATTGCCCTTCCTCTCCATGACAACTGTCTCTTACCACATGCCATTTCTCTCCAGACAGGCTATGCAGATAGAAAACATAGCAGGAACTTTGGGAAGAAAGATGATAGTTTTTCTTTTTCCTTCAGCTAAAGCCTTCCAGCTCTGTCATTTTGTGTCCTTAAATATTCTTTACGTGTAAGTTCATTAACTCCTTGCACAAACTTGGTAAACAAAGCAGGTCTAAAACTTTGCTCAGGAAAACTATGTTTTGCCTCACTTTCATCTCAGAAGATGTCACAGAATCCTAGACTGGCTCAGGGCTGGAAGGGAGCTCAGAGCTCATCCCCTCCACCCTCCCCACCATGCCCAGGGACACCTCTCAGCCAGACTCAGCTGCTCAAGGCCTCATCCAGCCTGGCCTGCAACACCCCCAGCAAGGAGGCAGCCACAGCCTCCCTGGGCAGCCTTGGCCAGGCTCTCACCAGCCTCACACTCAGCAACTTCTTCCTCAGCTCCACTCTCAGCCCGCTCTGCCTCAGCTCCAAACCATTGCCCCTTGGCCTGGCTCACACCCCCTCAGCACAAGTCCCTCTGCAGGCTTCCTGCAGGCTCCCTTCAGGCACTGGCAGCAGCTCTGAGGTCCCCTGCAGAGAAGAGCTGCTGCTCTGCTGCTCCAGGGGAACAGTTCTCTGCTATGCCCATGCATTTCATCAACACCAGCAGGACACTGACAACCACCAGTTGTCACAGTCTGCTAGAGGTAAGAGGGAAACACAGAAGCTGATCTGCAGCCCAGAATGGTACCAAGAGCATCTCCCTCTCCGGAGTTGTGTTACTGATTCTCACGCAGTGCAGATGGAAGAATATTAAAATATTTTCACTCTGTGTGAATTTTCTTATCTCACAGCACCTGGCTGTGGACTGCTAAAAAATTACTCAGCTGCCTCATGTGGATCAATACAAACATTGGTACAGGCAGTAAAAAACCTGCAAGTCTGATTGGTGCTCAAGTCAGAGCAGATTTAGCAATGCTCTTCACATGAGGCAGCCTCAAAAAATCCTGGGAGACCTTCCTATATCTTGGTGACAAAACTGCAGAGAGGAAAAATATCTAACACCCAGCTTTGTCCTTGGGTCTTGACTCATTGTGAATGTTGAATGATTGCTGAAGGAGCTTTTGGGGATCTTTACTACAAACCTGTTGTGAGTTCAGTAAGCTGAGGAAGAAAACCTTCAGTGTGGACACCTTCACTGCTGCTCCCCAAAGCCCTACTCAGCATCACTAAAGCAAATATGCAAGGAGCAAGAGAAGGTCTCAGTGCAAGTATGTATGGCATGAAATTCACCTCCTGGGGTGCTGCAAGGACAAAACACTCTCCTGTCTTTCTTTTTGTCCTAAGGGTACAATTACCTCATGATCATTTCCTCTGTCTTCTCACTACCTCAGCTGCCTTCTCAGAATAAACAGCCTGGTTTGTTTGTCTGAGGAAAAGACTTGATTTATTTATGAACAGGGAAAGTGGGAACTGTTCTAATCTTGGCTGAAATGAGTATCTCCATTAATTAATAATAACCAGACAGGAACTGCTGCTATCTCCCTTGGAGCACTGGCATAACCTGTGAAAAGTTTTTCCAGACTGGCTGCAGCAGGCAAGTCTATCCCCTCTGAGGTCTTCTCTGTCATTTCATGTTCCTCCTCTGGGTAGGAGCAAAATGCAGACAGGTTTCCATGAAGGTAAAAAGATGTCCAAACTCACCGTTTTTGGCCTTGCAGGACTTGTTATCAGGCTGCAGGACGTAACCCTCCACACAGCTGCAAGTGTAGGAGCCCTCTGTATTTGCACACATCTGGCTGCAGCTCCCATAGACATCACATTCATTCACATCTGGAGGCACAGGAACCACATTTTAGTGAAGGATTAGAGGAAAACAAACAAAACCCCACAACATTAGTGTGGGAGAACTGAAGTCATCGACTCCTTGTGGCGCTTCCTGCTGCCCAGCACCAGAGGAGATCCCACAGGAAGGCTGCAGGGGGACTTTGCATGAGGCTGTCTAGAGACAGGACAGGGGGGAGTAGATGAGCCCTGAGGTCCCTTCCACCTGAGCCACTCTAGGATTCAATGAGTCCCTTCTGAAGCCATGACCTTATCACAGGTGTTGGCTGTTCCTCCAGTAAGCAAACAGAAGCCAGGAGATTTCAAGTTTAATAGCTACCACTTCTGAAATGCAAAAGTTTTGGTTTCTCAAGTAGTATCCAATGTCTGCATCTTGTTAGGGAGATGATCTCTAGCAGCAGAGATCACCACTTATCAGAGCTGCTGAATGAAGAAACGTTTCAAGAGAGGAAATAATTGATTATTCTTTTCAACCTATACATGCTGGCAATGTCTTACAGTTCCTTAAATGAGCTGTCACAACTTCTGCATTAAACTATCATCCACTGCATCAAAAACTACTGATTCCTCTGAAAAACAGAAAGAGCAATTTTCTCAACTAGGGCCTGCAGGCAGAAGGCATCAAATCAAGAGGCTACTCAATAGTGCTTGAGGGTTTAGGTAATAAACTGACATTTTCAAAAGCAGCTCTTGTACTTATTTCCTCAGACATATTTATAATCACTAAATATGCCAACTGTAGAATATATGTATATAAATAAATTAAATTTCTGAGTAATCTGGATTAGCACTATAGAGAGAGGAGTGATTGGTAGTGAGAACAGAACATGAGGCAACACAACTTCAACATGGCTATAAAAGGAGAAAAGAAAGTCAAACAAGAAACTGCCTGGGTTGGGAATTAAGAAGTCATACACTTCAGACTGGAAAAGATTACCAATTCCACCCTGCAGCTACCCACATGAGATCCCATTCCTGGCTACATTCTATGAGCTGGCAGTCCTCAGCAAATCCTCATGCTGCTGTGGCTTTATGGGCACGAGGTGAAACACTACAAGGCTTCCAGTCTCCTGGCAGTCAGGTCTGGAGAACCGAGTACAAGCCTGTCAAAACCCTCCTCACCTCCTCCAGTCTGCCTGAGGATAGATTCCTTCCACTCACTTAGAAGCAGCTACCACACAGGAGCACCAAAGGGGCAGCCTCTCATACTGCTGGGGGATGCTTTCCCCTCACCTGCCCCACAAGCCCATACTCATCCTCTGATGAACATCTTTGAAGATCACAGAATCCCAGAATGGCTCAGGCTGGCAGGGAGCTCAGAGCTCATCCCCTGCCCCCTCCCCACCATGCCCAGGGACACCTCTCAGCCAGACTCAGTTGCTCAAGGCCTCATCCAGCCTGGCCTGCAACAGCCCCAGCAAGGAGGCAGCCACAGCCTCCCTGGGCAGCCTGTGCCAGGCTCTCACCACCCCCACACTCAGCAACTTCTTCCTCAGCTCCACTCTCAGCCTGCTCTGCCTCAGCTCCAAACCATTGCCCCTTGGCCTGTCTCAGACACCTTCAGGAAAAGTCTCTCTTCTATTCCAGCCTCCCCACCATGCCCAGGAACATCTNTCAGCCAGTTCCAACCTCCTGCCATAGGCAGGGACACCTCCCACTAGCACAGGTCACTCAAGGCCTCATCCAACCTGGTGCTGAACACCTCTAGGGAGGGAGCAGCCACAGCCTCCCTGGGCAACCTGTGCCAGTGTCTCACCACCCTCACTGCAAACAACTTCCTCCTAACATCCACTTTCAATCTCCCCTCTGCCACTTCAAACCCATTGCCCCTTGTCCTGCCATTCCAAGCCCTTGTCAATAGTCCCTCCCCAGCCTTCCTGTAACCCCCCTTCAGATACTGGAAGGCCACTGTAAGGTCTTCTGGAAGCCTTCTCTTCTGCAGGTTGCAGAGCCCCAACTCTCTCAGCCTGCCCTCATAGCAGAGGATGGCCCTGCTGCCCACACTCCTCTGGCCAGCTCAGATGCAAGACCCTGCCCTTTGAGTAGCTGAACCCCATGCAGCTGATAGTGGCCCTCGTGTCAAGAGGGCAGAGAGGTTCTTCAGAGCTACTCAGAGGAGCTTTGTTGCCATGGTGTGGCAGCCCACCACTGCCTGCTGCTCCACCAGCAGTGTGGGCAGCAGCACTATCTGGCTGCTCGTGCTGCAGTGGATTTCTCCTTACCTGTGCAGCTCCTTCCATCGCCACTCGGCTCGTGTCCATCGCCGCAGTAACACCTGCTGCCGTTCCTGGTGACGGCACATCTGTACTGGCAGTTCAGCTGCTGGCATCTGGGCAGCAGTTCTGCAAATTAGATTAGTTAGAGCAAGATGTCATTACAGATTGCTGTGATTGCTGAACTGCAAAGGTTAGAAACTGCTCTCTGTCTGCTTGTGTGTGTCTGAGGGAGGGAAGAGCTCCGCCAATGCACTCGGGGCACTGCACACCCTGCAGAGTGCTTGCTTTGCTGACTGCACTGCAGAGAGCTCTCAAACAGAAATCACCATTTCATTTACAGCAAAAGTTGCTCCCAAGTTTGTTCTGCAGGTAGACTGCTGCCCTGCTTAGACATTCATTTTTGCACATCAGTCACTTCACTCAAAGGAAGGGTTTGCAAAAACCCCAACAAAGAGCAAAGCCCAAGGAGCTAGATGATAGCTGTGCAAACCAGCCAAGGTTAGGAGAAAGGCCTCCAACATCTCTGTCCTTCCTATTCCTCATATCAATTGATTTTCTGTCTTTTCAGAGCTTCTTTTGATTTACTGATACACAAATAACCTTCAGAGCAATCCATGGGAATACCTTCTGCCTCCATAATTTAATGTTGGACACACAATATTGGATGAGCAGTGGATATAGTCTGTGCCATCCCTGCTTTACAGAATCTGTTGCTTAAGTATATAGCATCAGCACCAGGTGTGCTGCTAACAACAGAGGAAAGGTTGTGGCACACTGGAATGGCTTTCAGCCCAAACCAGCATGGAAACAGGTGCCATGGGACCCTAGAATGGATTAGCTTGGAAGGGAGCTCAGAGCTCATCCCCTCCACCCTCCCCACCATGCCCAGGGACACCTCTCAGCCAGACTCAGCTGCTCAAGGCCTCATCCAGCCTGGCCTGCAACAGCCCCAGCAAGGAGGCAGCCACAGCCTCCCTGGGCAGCCTGTGCCAGGCTCTCACCACCCTCACACTCAGCAACTTCTTCCTCAGCTCCACTCTCAGCCTGCTCTGCCTCAGCTCCAAACCATTGCCCCTTGGCCTGGCTCACACCCCCTCAGCACAAGTCCCTCTGCAGCCTTCCTGCAGGCTCCCTTCAGGCACTGGCAGCAGCTCTGAGGTGCCCCTGGAGCCTTCTCCTCTGCAGGCTGCACTCCCCCAGCTCCCTCAGCCTGTGCTCACAGCAGAGCTGCTCCAGCCCTTGCAGCATCTTTGTGGCCTCCTCTGGCCTCCCTCCACAGCTCTGTGTCCTCCTCCTGCTGGGGACAGCAGCACTGGAGGCAGGATTGGAGGTGAGGTCTGAGCAGAGCAGACCAAAGGGGCAGAATCCTCTCTCCTGCCCTGGTGCAGCACATAGCTGCCTGCTGGGTTGCAGGAGGGCACTGCTGGCTCAAACTCTAACACTTCCCAACCCCAAGCTGTGTGAAGTGTATCAGTAATTCTGCTAATCAAAGGCAGTGTATTTTAATGAGCAACAACATTTTTTTTCCTATAGGGAAATAGAAAGGATTGAGGAAAGCAGCTTCAGGTGTCGATGCAAAGATATTTTTCAAATCTATATGCAGATGGATCAGAAAATTGCCTGCAATGGACACAGAGAAGTTCTGGTACAGGGTTGGCTATAACTGGGCATGTCCTAATGAAAAGCAGCAATCTGTAGTTTAGTATTTGGGCAGTTTTAATCCATATGATCAGAATTCATCAAGTTCTGCTTTAGGGTAGAATTGATGTGAATATGAAGAGCCTGCATTGGCATCTTAGCCCTGGGGCTTGGATTGTGGAACATCTGCTGGGTACAAAACAAAGATGGAATTTTGGGAGAAGAGTGGATGTGGCTGGCACCCCCCTGCTCTCTGTAACCCATCTATTCCAAAGCCAGCCAGGTTTCACACAACCAGCTCAGGGCATTGCCCACAGCTCTGTAATCCGCAGTCTGCAGGCTGAGGAGGAGCTGATAAGCAGTCCTCTGTCTAAACCTGCCCATTTCCCCGGGGCTCTGTGCCTTATTTCTCTGCCTTTCACACCTCTGTGGGCAGGAAGAGAATAAATGCTTTTGGCTGGAGCCTGTGTTGTTGCTTTGAGTCCCTAGTCCAGTCCTTAACTCTCTGCCACCCCAAGCCCCAGGCAGCAGGCAAACCAGGAGCCTTCCCTCAAGGCAAGGGGAATGTGAGCGGTGCAGCCAAGGCTGATTAGGTGGGATCTGTTTGGTTTAGATTTCTATCTGAACTAAATTGACATACACATTTCATTTTCTAAGCAAACATGGATCACCCATCCTTTACAACCTATCATTTTCCTCCTCAAATATTTGTCTGATGCTATAGAGCCAGGAGCTTTTACTGGATGACAGCTATTTGACTCACACAAAGGACTTGGCTTGTTTGCACTCTCTCCATAATGGATGCAGACAGCCAGCGGCTGAAACCAGAGGAGAGGGACCTGCATGCAGCCAGCAAGTTGTGCTGGAGAGCAGCAGCCACAAATTGGAAAATGAGATTCATTAATGGTAAATTAATAAAAGCACTCTATCTGCTGAGATGTTCCACCAAACCTGCTGCACCTCACTGGTTTTAAATCATTCCAGCATGGTGTGCCTGGCCTTCAACAACACAAGGGTTGCACTGCCCTTTCATTAAGCATAACTGAACAGACCATTTCTGCCCCAAATATTTCCTGTCACGCAGCTCAACCTTCATCCTCCCTGCCCTCTTTTATTTTCCACACTGTCTCTCACAGCTTCTCCAGTGCCCTCTTCCCATCTGTTATGCTTTTAGAAAGGACATCTCTGAGGGGGGATTCCACACACACTTCCTTCCCTGCTGCAAGCCCTTAGTCACTCTGTTGTGAATCCTGTCTGATCCTATCGAGCAGTTAAGGAATTCATCTCAGATTTGTTTTCTCCAAAGACACACTTCGTGGTCAATAATGGGTTCAGACAGTTAAAACTCCAACCAGTGAGAGAAATCAGAGAATCATACAATCACAGAATGGCTTGGGACATACAAGGGGAAATACTTTTCACTCTTAAAGTGTGAGCAGCCATAGAATCACAGAATGGCTTGGGTTGGAAGGGGCCTCCATAGGTCATCCAGTCCAACTGCCCTGCAGTCAGCAGGGACACTCTCCACTAATGAAGCATCTGCTGCCAGCTTAGCCAGCTAGAAAAAGCAGCAACACATCCCTTGCCTCCCATGTGCCACACTAAAACTGGCTTTCCCTGGCAGGCAATGGCAGCCAGCAGCCAGACCTGCCCACAGGCCCACGTCGTTTCTAACGTGCCCACCACATGTTTCTAACAGCAAACTCACATTTCCCTCCCACTACAGTAGCCATTGGATTATTACAGCTCTAATTTGTCTCCACCAGCAGCTGTCTTAGAGACAACAGCTGCTGCTCTACTGCTGACCTGCCCAACTGCATCAGGAACCCACGGCTACAAGGCAGGAAATACAACTGGAATGACAAGGGTGAGCAAATGGGATAGAAATGGGGTGGGATGGGATGGGATGGGATGGAATACAACAGAATGGATGGGATGGAATGGAATACAACAAAATGGAAAGGAATGAAACTGAATGGAATGGAATACCACAGAATGGAATACAATGGAATGGAATGGAATGGAATATAGCAGAATGGAGTGGAATGAAAGGGAGCAGAATGCAGTCAAACAGAGCAGAAGAGGAATAGTGCATTTGGAAGGGAGCTACAAGGACCATCTAGTTCAGGTGCCTGCTAGCTGAGGGCTGCCCAAAGATGAGCTGTGCTATTGAGGGCATTGCCAGAGGCCTTTAGTAAATAGAAAAGCAATTAGTAAACCATCAGATGTGTTTTCTGTTCCCCTCTTTATCTTGTTTCCATTCTAAGTAAGTCTTTGGGAGAAACTGGAGCTGTCTTGCCCCTGGCAATGTCTGAAGAGCTGTGGAAGATGCAGTACACAGTCATGGGCTGCTTAGGCTTGGGCAGCTGTGAGGAGGCAAAGCAAAAATCACGAAGCAGTGAACATTGATATTTTTATGCTCCAGATAGGGAATTTAAAGAGATAAAAGGCAGGAACTCTCATATCTGCCTCTTTCCTACCTTGCTTTCAGATCAGAGTAAAATTCTGTGCTGACTTTGGTCTCTCTCAACGTGAATCAGTTTACAAAGTACACAGGCAGTGAAGAATGAGCATGGCTGAGTTTTCCGCTTTCATCCCAGCTAGAGGAAGCTCTGAGTTTGTCAAAGCTTGGCATTGCTGCTGCAAGATTTAAAGGAGGAAGCTGCACTGAGGGAAAGCAGAGCAGGGCTTTGTAACTCGCAAGGAGAACTGAAGCTGCAAAGCAAGACACAAGGTTTGCAGAGATGTAGGCTAGCAGCAGCAGCAGCTGTGAGTGCCTTGCGGATGATCTATTTTCTCCAAGCCCAGGGAGCACTGACAATTCATCCAGCTCTGTTCAGTGTTTGCTTTCTTCCACAGGAGACATGAAGGGCAGCATTTTTTAGTTTCCTAACTCCCCATGAGCCAACCTCTCTGAAGCTGTGCTCCAGCTTGCCCACCAAAGCCATCCTGCTTCCTCAAAGGCTCCTGTGCCAGTCTCATGCTTCCTGCCTTTCCTGTTAGCTCTAACCCCCTCAAGGTATCTAGTCCCAGGGGAGAGCAGGCAGGCAGCAACGATGCTGCTGACCTCATCTCCCCCAGGGTGATACACCTTTGACAATGACTTGGAGCAGCTGTAAGCTTCCTGGACAAAGTGCTCCCACAGGACTTCTTAGTAATAAACTCCTGGCTTCATTTATTCCTTCTGTGTTGAAGGAAACATACTGCTTATCGTAGCTCACCCCAGATGAATGCCACAAGGAACTATCTTCTCTCAAATGGCTTTTCCATGAAAGGATTAACCAATTGATCCCACCATGCCTTTTGTCAGTTCCTCCTGAGCTGACACGAGGCTGACAATAGGTTCACATCAGGTTCTCAAGCTCAGATGCTTTGGCAGTTTCCATTAGGCAGAAAAGCAGTTCAGACTGCAATTTCTTAATCCTGAAAACTTCTCTGGCTCTTGGGGATTGTGGAGCAATGGAGTGGATTTACAAAGAACCCTCAGCCAGCTTTGCCTTTCCTGAGGGGATGAAAGAGGATGAGATTCACACCCAGTAAAATGCATTTTGATACCTTTCCTTCAGAGACACTTGGATGGCAATGAAGTCTTTTGACTCTAATGGGTCCCCAAGTATGTTTCCTAAGTAGAGCTGCAATATGTAAATGTCATCAATACATCTTTAAGCTGCTGCAGCACTCTTTCTGTAACGATGCTATATGCAGGATGTGTGGACAACTTGACAGGGCTCTGCAAGAGAAAATGTACTGATCCCACAATGTTGATAATCATCAGTGAAACAGAGCTGGAATCAATACATTGGCTGAAGTTTCCTAGTTTGAAGTGCAAGATAATTTGCCTGGGGGATGATAGTGCAGCCTCTGTCAGTTTGGGACGTGGAACAACAAAAGATGCTTGTCAAATTGCTCATCAGAGAGTGACTCTGACCTACTAGAGCAATGTTGGGTAGGAAAAAGAGAAATGCATCACTGAGAGCCCAGGGATAAGTCTTTTCCCATAGAGAAAGTGTTGGTATCAAGGCCTGAGGTGCTGCTCATGAGTTCTTCCATGAGGCAGCTGGGCCCATGCAGGTGGATATCTGCGAGATAAACCCCGATTTAAGCAAGACCAGAGAAGGGTCCCAGGGACTAGCAGGGAAGCAGAGAGCTGTAACCTGAGGGCACACTGCAAACCTGCCTCTTGATTAGTGCCAGGAGATTAAAATCAAGAAGAATTATGAGTGCTGCCTATAAATGTATCAGAGGATCAGCAGTGGGGAAGGTGATGATTTAAGCTAAAGGGCTACTGGCAGAAGTACAAATGAGTATGAATTGCCCATGAATAAATTTTGGCTGCAAATGAGAAGGTTCTGAGCTGTTACTGTAGTCTGGTTCTGGAACTCCTCTTGGAATGGGAACAGCCATCAGGGAGAGAAAATAAACACATGCTTTTGACATGGCTCATGGTAGATTCATGGAAGACAGCATATGGAAGGGCCCCTTGAATACCAACAACTGCACTCACGACCCAGGGGGTTCTTTTTGCTACCATATTCCTCCAGCAACACCTTCTCTTATGCTAAAGCATCACTTTTCATTGTGCAACTCAGCTTAATTCTTTTTCTCCTTGCCCCTGGAACATACCCAGGGCAAAACTTTGGAGAGCTTGTTACCAACTTCTAATTGCAGTCCATACATACCATTCTCTTTTCTCTTCAATATGCAGCAGCTTTGTGCTTCAGAATTTCCTCCACCTTATCGCGGTGTTGCTCATTCAGCTTTTGTGATTCAATATTCATTCACTGATGTCTAGACTGCCCTTATCACAGGCATGCTGCAAGCCTTATTTTTCTTTTCCAGTTCATTTTCTGAGGTTTTGAAGCACAATTCTTTCACAGATTAGACTCTTTAATGTAATCTCCCCCTAAGTTCTCTGTTTGTTTGTTATTGTTGACTTTATAGACGCAATATAAAGCTCTAGGGTTTGCTGCTCCAGCAGAACAGGGTAGCTTGATTGATAGAATTCAATTGCTGCATTGAAATAATGCAGCATGTTTTTATCTTACAGTTGGTGGTCATTTTTTTATTAGTTTTCACTATCATAGCATTAAAAAAAGGGAAAAATAAAAAGGCCAAAATGTAATGAAATCTGCCACACAGCACAGCCCTCAACTGCTACGGTGCATAGACCACTGACAAAGGAATGGAAATCAGAGATCAGATTCATAACCACATAGTCCTGCTAGGGGTGACCTCAGTCCAGCAGAGAAGCAGGAGCCTGACTTCAAAAAGCATGCAGGACACGGGAGCTGTGCCCCACTGCACTCAAACCAGGGGCAGAGAAGGCAAAGGACACCTTAGGCTAGGGATGAGACTCCTGCTTGCCCTTGGATGGGTGCTCAGATGAACACAGACTCGTGGAAGGGCTTCTTCAAAGACCATCCAGCTCCAAGCCCCCTGCCATGGGCAGGGACACCTTCCCCTGGATCAGGCTGCTCAAGGCCTCATCCAGCCTGGCCTTGAACAGCTCCAGGGATGAGGCTTCCACACCTTCCCTGGGCAATCCATTCCAGAGCCTTTACACACCCATAGTGAAGCACTTCTTCTTTACACCTAACCTAAATCTGCCCTCAGTCTAGAGATGTCACTCTCTCACTACCCTCCCTGGCAAAAAGTCCCTTCCTATCTTTCCTGTAGTCCCATTGAAGTACAGGCAGCAGCTCTGAGGCCCCCTGGAGCCTTCTCCTCTGCAGGCTGCACCCTCCCAACCCCCTCAGCCTGGCCCCCACAGGAGCTGCTCCAGCCTTGCCAGCAACTTGGTGGCACTCCTCTGGCCTTGCCCATGCTGGGGTGCCCCAGAGCTGAAAACATACTCCAGATGGGGGCTCCTGAGAGTCCTCCATCTATTTAGTGTGTCCCATGGCTGGCCTAGGCCCAGCTGCAGCCCTCTGCACTCAGGCACCATCCAAGTCAGCAAAACAACAGCATGGTAGTGGTGTCCTGAGGAGGCCACGAGGATGATCCAAGGGCTGGAGCAGCTCTGCTGAGAGCACAGGCTGAGGGAGGTGGGGGGGTGCAGCCTGGAGAAGAAACTCCTCCCAGGGGTGGTCAAGGCCAGGTTAGATGAGGCCTTGAGCCTCCCTGGGCAGCCTGTGCCAGGCTCTCACCACCCTCACACTCAGCAACTTCTTCCTCCACTCTCAGCCTGCTCTGCCTCAGCTCCAAACCATTGCCCCTTTGCCTGGGTCAGACCCCCTCAGCACAAGTCCCTCTGCAGCCTTTCTGTAGGATCCTTTAGCATATTGGAAGGCAACTCTGAGGTCCTCCTGGAGTCTTCCTGAAATATATNAGCAGCTCTGAGGTGCCCCTGGAGCCTTCTCCTCTGCAGGCTGCACCCCCCCAGCTCCCTCAGCCTGTGCTCACAGCAGAGCTGCTCCAGCCCTGGCAGCATCTTTGTGGCCTCCTCTGGCCTTGCCCATGTTGGGGTGCCCCAGTGCTCCAGGTGGGGTCTCCTGAGCGTCCTCCATCTGTTTGGTGTGCCCCATGGCTGGGCTAGGCCCAGCTGCAACCCTGCACTCAGGCACCAAGTCATCAATGCTTCCTGACCCATGGTGAGGAGCCTTGGGAAAAGAGAAGTAAGGTTGTTTTTTCACTAATTCCTACAGGAAACCATCCATTCAGGACAAAACAGCCAACATTTAGATGTGATAAAGCCTTGAGAGAGCTCCAGTGGGAGCCTGCAGGCCTGTCTCTGCTGCTGAGTCCCAGAGCCCTCTCTGCAGTCCTACAGAGACTCACAGAATCAGTCGCGGGTGGAAGGCACCACTGGGATCATGCAGCTCCGAGCCCCCTGCCACGGGGGGTTGCTGCATGTCTATGTCAGGTACAGGCAGTGTCACAACAGCCCAGCACAACTGAAAGTCCTGCAACCTGAACTGCCTCCAGGCTAAGCAAGCTGTAGATTCAGGGCACAGCTGCAATCCTTTCCCCTCACTGAGCTCAGCTGGCTAGGCCTGGACTGCTGCTAGGGAGCTCCTGAAGTGCAGAGAGCTGAACCTTTTCCTAAGGTTAGACTGCTTCAGAGAGATTTGCAGGCCATGAGCAGAGGAGTGACCTGTGAGAACAGTGTCTTGTCCTGGGTACAGGCCTGCTCCTCAGTTTGCCAGAAAGCAGTTACTGCATAACCCATATTAGATTGCTGCACCTCCACCCTTTGCCATTACTGCACCCATCACCCAACAAAGTCACCCCTAATGTGCATCCCCTGAGCCCTCCAAGCTGCCTTCACCCTGACAGCATTGACTGAGCAGAAGACCTCACAGTGCCCAAGCTGTAGAGGCTGGAGCAGCCCATGGGGAGATGTGGATGTGGTAAATAGCCCCAAGGCTGCAGCCACACCAGACTGACCCTGGGCCCCACCTCCTCAGCAACTACTGGAACATCACAGCTCTCATCTTCACACTGAGCATCTTTTGTGGTGGGCCTCAGCATTGGTAAGGAAAAGTAATCTTAGCTACACTGTGCCCACAGCTCATGCCCAGCACACTGGGAAACCTTGGTCCACAGCACCAAGTGATGCAGGAAGCTTTCCAGGAGATAAGGAAGGCATCTGCTCAGGGTAAGCACTTCTGAGCACGCTGGCACAGGATGTGTACTTCCGGGAATCACAGCATGGTTCAGCTTGGAAGGGACCTCAGAGCTCATCCTTCTGAAGAGGCAAGTTCTGGAAAAGGGCAGGGAGCTTGCTGAAAGCAAAGTTCAAGTTCTGCAAATACAATTCCAGAATGGCTCAGGCTGGAAGGGAGCTCAGAGCTCATCCCCTCCACCCTCCCCACCATGCCCAGGGACACCTCTCAGCCAGACTCAGCTGCTCAAGGGCTCATCCAGCCTGGCCTGCAACACCCTCAGCAAGGAGGCAGCCACAGCCTCCCTGGGCAGCCTGTGCCAGATCTCTACCTGATGTGTCTCAGCCCTCTGTTGTACCTTTCTGCACATGACTGTGTTGGCACCCAGCTGCTGGCAGGCTGACTGCATTACTCTAAATAGCCATTACAGGGGATCAGTGCCCTTCTTGATTGCAGGAAGATTACACAGCCTGCTGAACACACTTGTCAGGCTGCAGCCAACCAGGACTGTCTAACTATGATCACTGCTCACTGCAAATGGCAACGTCCTGATGAGCAACTGCAGATTTGATAATATTTTCTTTTACTTTTTCTCCCTCTTTTTTATTTTTGCCATCTCTAACACAAAGTAAGAAAGAAGGAGGAGTACTGCAGGAAAAAACAAAGCTTACACAAACAAATAGTCCTGNGTTTGCAGTGAGGGTGGTGAACCTGGCACAGGTTGCCCAGGGAGGTTGTGGAGCACAGAATCATCAAAGATCACATTCTGTGCTTCTGTGCTCCACAACCTCCCTGGAGTTGTTCAGCACCAGGCTGGATGAGGCCTTGAGTGAGCTGTGCTAGTGGGAGGTATCCCTGCCTGTGGCAGGGGGTTGGAACTGGATGATCCTTGAGGTCCCTTCCAACCTTACCATTCTCTGAAATATTTGCAAGCATCTGAAGGGGCTGTGTCAGGAAGAGGCCAGTCTCTTCTCATGGAGTCCTGTGATGGGACAAGGGGCAATAGACAAAAACTGGAACACAGAAAGTTCCACCTCAATGTGAGAGGAAACTTCTTTGGCGTAAGGCTGCCAGAGCCCTGGAGCAGGCTGCCCAGTGAGCATGTGGAGTCTCCTTCTCTGGAGACTTTCCAAACCCTCTTGGATGTGTTCCTGTGTGACCTGCCCTGGGTGATGCTGCTGTGGTAGGGGGTTTGGACTGGATGATCTCTGGAGGTCCCCTCCACCCCCTACCATGCTGTGATTCAAGCTTTCCAAGCCCCTGCCCCAGCAGCAGCCCTTTTCAGGTGTGAGTGGACCCATCTGCAAAGCACTACCTACCGGTGTCTCCCTGCCATGCTGATGGACACATTTATTGTTCAAGGATGTGCTGCTGAGCTGTCTGCCTTCCTCAGCCTCGACCTACACTATTTGGCTGAGCTTCAAAACAATTTGTTTTATGTGTTGTTCTTCCACCACAGCATCACAAAGCACTTTAAAAGATGAGATCAGCAGGTAGTAGGCCTGTAGTAAAATCCTCACTTCACCAGTGGCAATGGCTCATTATTCTGACCTTTTGCTGTTTCAGTTGTACCTTGGCTGCCACTCATGAACATAAGCTAAGGAGAAGTTCAGATGGGAATATTTAAACTGGGTAGCTGATTTCATGACTAAAGAGAAGAGAGTCATTCATCTGCTTGTATCTCAGGTGCCAATTTACAGGGATCACCTCCATGTGAGGAGAATGCAGATTTGTTTAGTGTATATAAACCAGTTCATAGCTGGGGGCATTTGCACAGCACTCAACAGATGCTAAAGCACAGATAATCATGGTTTGGCCTTGTGGGCAAGAAGGCCAAGGGCACCCTGGGCTGCATTAGAAGGGCTGTGGGGAGCAGCTCCAGAGAGGTTCTCCTGCCCCTCTGCTCTGCCCTGCTGAGGACAGCGCTGGAATACTCAGGGCATCTGTGACTCCTTCCCTACACAGGCCTGCTACCACCACTTCATCCAGCAGCAGCCCCAAACCAAACGTTAAAGAGACACAGCTAAACACCACCTGCAGAGGGAAGGGGGCAATGGGAAAAGAATAAAATCAGGAGGAAGAGCAGGGGAAGAGTTTTCTCTTCCACTCCCTTCTCCTGCAGGCAAGATGGTGGTGGGAAGGCAGATAGGCAGTGACTGCTCCCTGCCTCCCTCTCCCATGTCTCCCCTAACCTCTCTCTCCCCTTCAGCAGTGACAGCTACAGAGGGCTGGCAGGACACAGGAGGCTGTTGATCCTTGCACAGTAAATCTCCATCTCTCCAGGCAAAGCATCCAGCACATCACCTTTGAGACTTTTGCACTCGTCAGCTCTCTGCTCAGGCAGCAAATGGAACCAGCTCTGGTATCTTAATTCAACACACAGCAGAGCATCACACTGGGGAACAGGCAGGCAGGCTGTGGGCACAAGTGAAGGAAAGCAGAGACTGACAGGCACACAAATATGAACACCTGCACTGATCCAGGACAACCTCCCCAGGAGCCA
>VWYK01029008.1:0-22466 GCA_013399775.1 Semnornis frantzii | reverse complement strand
CAGAGTGTGAAGACTGCAATAACTGCGATGAGATTTGGATCCAGATCAAAAGAGATAACTGACAGAAGCCCAAAGGAATAAGCTCCAGCTTATATCCACTCAGATGGCACAGCCTGTGCCCTGGGAGGCTCCACACAGGGCAAAATTTAAAGCACAGCGGCTGTGTTTGCAGCGTAAGAGTTGCTGCTCTGCTCGGGACAGAAACAGAACCAAATGAAGCTCACCTGGAGAAATCCAGCAGCCTTTCAACTCTGACTCTGCAAGAGGCTGCCTCAAACCAGGACAAGTTGGTTTCTTGTCACAAGTACCTAGCTAGAGGACAAGAGAAAATGGGTTTGAGTTGTGCCAGGGGAGGTTTAGATTGGCTATTAGGGGAAAAAAATTCTCTACTGAGAGAGCACTGGAAGAGGCTGCCCAGGGAGGTGGTGCAGTGACCACCCCAAGCAGCTGTAGATGTGGTGCTTCAGGATACAGTTCAGTGGGCACAGCAGTTGGGTTATGGCTGGAGTCCTAAATGTATTTTCCCACCTTAGTGATTCTATGAGCTCAGCAACCATTTGAAACGTTCCTCCAGGACCATGCCAAGCCCACAGCTACTTTAACCACCCCCAAGCAGGAACAAAAATCCTCCTTTTACTTTCTGTGTGTGTAGCAAAGCTGCTTTCCAGAACAAGCTACGGGGGTGTCCCTGCAGAGGCGCTCATGGTTCTTGGCCACCACCATCAGAGGTACCACAGTGACTGTAACATAGGGAGCTTGGCAGGCGTTCAGAGCCATCAGAGCTTAGAGAACACACCATAGGAATGGCCACAGACAACTATTAGCTCTATAAAACATTATTCTGGCACCACAAGTTGAGTTTGCACTTCACAGAGACTGCCTGCCCCAGAGATACTCCAGTCAATGGAGGGCAGAGCATCAAAGCACAGCCAAACACAGAAATGCACTGGGGAGAGGGACTCAAGAGAGAAGAAAAGAGAGGAGCAAGCAAGCATGCAACAGGAGCTGGCTCAAGAACATTCTGAGGAACAAACTCTGAAGAGCTGGCTCAGGAACATCTTCTAAACATTGATATGTTCTATCAGTACCTGCTGCAGAGCTTTGCTGAGCACACACAAACACCTCCAACTTGCTGATGAGGAAGTACAAAACAATGCCATCACTTACCTGTGCCCAACAACCCAGGCCAGGTCTCAGCTAGGTCGTTGTTCCAGGCCAACCACACCACCCAAGATATGGGAAGGAGCAGCCCAAACAACCTCTCTCTCCCTGGGGAATGAGCTGGCTCCACCTGATTGGCCCCAAGCACCTCACACAGCAGTGTGAGGGAAATTAATCACATTCTCCTTAAAGACTCCTGATGAACATTTCCACCACATGCTGACAGGACGCTGTCTGGCTTTAATCTGCTCTCCTTCATGAGAGCTTTCTGGAGACAAACCGGCAGAGCTACAGGCTGCAAACTTCTCTCTTTTGTGTAGAGTCCATGGGGCAGTGGTGACCATTCCAACCATTCTCTCCCTTACCAAGGCTGGTGCTAAACCATGGCCTTCAGCACCACAGCTCTTCCTCTTTCAAACACCCCCAAGGATGGGGATTCAACCACCTCCCTGGGCAGCCTGTGCCAGTCTTGGATGACCCTTTAGTGAAGAAGTTCCAATATCCAACCTAAACCCTCCCTGGTGCACCTTGAGGCCACTTCCTCTCATTGGGGCCAGGCTGATAGAGTTGGGGCTGTTGAGTGTGGAGAGGAGAAGGCTCCCAGGAGAGCTTCTTGTGGTCTTCCAGTATCTGAAGGGTGCTATAGGAAAGCTGGGGAGGGACTTTTTAGGCTCTCAGGTAGTGACAGGACTGGGGGAAATGGAGCAAAGCTGGAGGTGAGGAGGAAGTTCTTTAGCATGAGAGTGGTGAGATCCTGGAAGGGGTTGCCTAGGAAGGTGGTTGAGGCCAGGCTGGATGAGGCTCTGGGCAGCCTGATCTAGGGTAGGGTGTCCCTGCCCATGGCAGGGGGGTTTGGGACTGGATGATCCTTGGGGTCCCTTCCAACCCTGGCTGATTCTATGATTCTGTGCAAAACGGAGGGTTGAACATCCCTGCCTTGAAGGTCAGCACTGTTGTGCAACGGCAAGGCAAGGGCAGCACAATCTCTTGCAGTCACCCCACACTTCGCCATTGCTGCCCCAGGGATGGGTTCCACAGCAGCATGAACAATGGAGTTGGGAAGGGATAGGAAGGGAGCATGGGTAGGAATCACTCCAGCTAACTCTAACAGGAGTTGTGTGGCAGGCACCGGCAGGGCCAGACATGAGCAGTGGTGCCAATGGCTCTGCAGAGTGACTGCTGGTTACTGTGACTCCTGCCCAGCGCACACAGGTTGTGTCTGTGCCCCACAAAGCACTGCTGGGTGTATTGTGTCAGAGCTTAGAGTGAGTTTGTGCCCAGATGTATGGGCTGGGCAGCCCCACAGATCTAAAGAGAGGCAGGGGCCGAAGCCCATAATTGAGTCACAGCTGGATGTAGTTAATAACAGCTTCTGCTTTGCATCATTGGTTTGTCACAGCTGGAGAGGTTTGAGCTGGTTTGAGAAGATTGGGGAGGATTTGAGGGGTCCTCAGGATTTGTGAAGAGTAAAATGTTCAGTGGATGTGTGGTAATTGATGGGAGAAAAGGGAAAGCAAGAGAGAAAGGTTACCAAAGCCACGGCTGGCTCAGAACTGTGCATTGTATGCACCGAGCCAAGCCCTTTACCCCTTTGGACACGCCAAACCCCTTTTAGAGGTCTGACTGGGCTGTGGCTGGGGGTGCCCGGCCTGCAGGGACACCCAATCCCAGACTCAGATGCCCCCGAATCCTGCCAGACCTCAAAATCTGAGACCACCTCCAACCTCCCTTTTCATGTCCCCAGGCCCATTTTAGATGCTCCCAGATGCACCTTAGATGCCACAGACCCCCTTAAGAGGGGTAACAACGCTGCGCAGTTACGGGGCACCTCCTGCCCCTCTGCCTGGGAAGCAGCTCAGCAGGGCTCTGTCCTGAATATTTTGCATTCAAGTTCAAAAGGAAAGCCAACGCACGCGAAGGAAAATTCATTCTTCCCCATTTACAGATATATCAATTTAGCGTTCAAAGCCCTCCGGGGCTCCATTTACGCTCGACTCCGCTCGATTCCCACCCGAGCCTTTCGGCAAGACTCAAGCAAGCCTCTCACAGGGTGGCAGCACTGAGCAGTAATGACACGGCACACATCACTAGAGAATTGCAGTGCCGACAATTAAACACAGGGCGGCAGCACCGAGCACATACGGGGCGGCACACTGCGCTAGTGAACTGCAGAACCGAAAATTAAACACAAGGTGGCAGCACTGAGCTCGGACTTAGCGCATGCATTGTGTAGCGGCGCGATGCTATGGAGGTAGCTCCGCCTGTCACGTAATGACGTAAGCGCGCACAAGTCGGCAGGGACCTACAATGCCGACAATTAAGCAAATGGAGGCAGCACTGAGCACCGAGGAGCGGTTTGCCTTAGTGTGCAGGGAGCAGCTCAGCTTGGCGCTCGGCCGGTGTTTTCTATTTAAATTAAACAAGATCACCACACCCAGTTAAAAAGCGATTCTGTTTTGTTTATATTCACACCATTTATATTTCAAAACACCATGTGGGTCTGCTCAGGACTTTTTTAAAAAAAAATATTCTAGAGGCCTCTATATAACGGAGAGGATAGAGGGAGACACAGCCCCCGTGCTGGGGAGTGGAGAGCTCCCGCAAGAGTGGCAGCACATGGACGCCGAGGCTCAGCTCGGCTCCATCAGGTGGTGCTCCATGCAGCTTCATGTGGCTCTGCCAGACTCGCACGCATCATTGAGCACCACGTTGTGATGATTGCGGCTCGTCTCCATTCGGTTGCATCCAGGTGGGCTGAGTTCAGTTTCGCTCGCCTCGACTCGTGTCCTTTCAACTCCACCACCACTGCGGATGCGTAACCAGGCGGTGCTCAATGATGCATGCACTGAATCCACAGCAACGTGCCGCTGTGGTCCCGCGGTGCACGCGCTAAGGCGGCGCCAGCCTCATCGAAGCAGGGAGTTCGATCTTCTGAAATCCTTTTTGGAACAGAGTAGATAGAGGCTCTTTATTTTTACACCGCCTTTTAACTGTAAATGAATACAATTTTTTAATACCTCTATAAAATTAAAGATTTCTATTTAACCCCTCACACTCATAGCTACAAGTTTAAATAATCTTTTTGTCCCTGCCCCACCGACCCCCCAGGGGAATTTTCAGCCATTTTAAGCCATTTAGAGACGAGGCAGCAGCACCGAGCAGTGATGGGGCGGCACAAGCTGCTGCTGCACTGCACTGTCAAAAATTAAACAGAAGGCGGCAGCACTGAGCCCTGTCAGGGCACCTCCCGCCCGTGTGCCTGGAGAGCCGTTCAGCTACGCTCAGTTCAGCTTTTCCATTTCATTTTGAACAAAAACACACGCACAGGAAAATTCACTATTTTTCATTTATATATACACAACTTATATTTATAGTTCAAAACCCCATGTGGCTCTACTTAGGATTTGTTTTTATATCTTGAAGCCTTTATACATCATAGAGGAGCTACAGAAGCATCATTTAAAAATCTTTTTTTGCATATAAATTAGTACCATTCTTTAATATCTAGCTAAAAATTAGAGCTTTTTCTCTATTGGAACACCTCACGGTAATGCAATTGAGGCTGCCCATGATGATTTGGGAGTGCCCTGCCCCCCCCTCCACTTTGTAAAATCACCCAGACTAGACTCAGCCAGCTGGCCGTTAAGGCATGAAGCTCTGTTTACAGTTTAGCACAATGTATAAGCAGAGATATACACAATAGACATGAATAGTTACAGAGATATACAAGTTAAAGGTAATACAGAAACACAACCCCCCTCCCAGAAATCAGAGTCCCCAGCAGGGGCTCCCAACCACCCTTCCACCTTCTTTCCACCCCTCTACCTTACCCCAGGGTCTGGCTTATGTGCAAGTTGAGTTTGGAGGATGGGCGATTAAAAGCAGAGTGGTTAGTTAGGTTAACAGAGAGGAGAAGACAAGAGCAGCTAGAGAGACACTCTCTGTCTATGTTATCTATGTTTGTGTCCTTGTTCTTACACATCCCAGCAAGCCTGTGAATGCAGCAGACCTCACCACTGTTTGCTTTTCACAGCCTAGCATCTAATTCTTTTCATTAAAATATTCCAATCAGCCTCAAACCAGCCCACTGCCCATTTTAATAGCAACGGAATTCAGTTACTTGTCCTTTAAGAGGCTTTATTTTTCCGCCATCCAATTAATGAAAAGCACTACAATAATTTATCTGAAATAAAAAAAATTCCATGATGGAGATCTTAGCTAACGCAACACCACTTACCAGGCTCAGCAGAGCAGAGGCTTCTCCCCATATCTGAAACTTCCTTGTAAGAGACTGGTTGCTTGTTTTGTCTCAACTGGACCGCAAGACTAGATGGAGGTTTCGTCTTTGCTTTCTCACCCAAAGGTGGAGCTGATTCTGAGAAATTCAAACTAACCCCTGCACATGTGCTCAAACCCACAGAGGAGTTCAGATACCCCTGAAGACCACCAGAGCCCTTCCCGTGACAGTATTGGGCATGACACCGGCGCCAGGTGGTGGCTGTAATTCAGCAAAATTGCTCTCAGGACATGCTAAGTGATTCTCAGAAGAGAAATGAATATAAAAGAAGGTGGCCAAATGAAGAGGAGAGACTGGCACAGTTGGATGAATTTCCACCAAGCTGGAAGCTGAATCAGCCTTTAGGATGCCGCACATCAGTGGTGGTGGTGGCTGTCTCAGCTGACCTTTTCTTTTCTTTCTTTCTCTCTCTCTCTCCTTTGCATTTGCAATTTTTTTTTTTTCCCAATAAAATTACTCACTGATTGGCTCCATTTTCAGTCTTGAGCCTGTTCCCAAAAATATCAGTAGAACACCACTCTGGTCTCTGAGCAATGTGCAACATGGAGACATGGGGTGAGGTGGAAAGCAAGAGGACAGGATTGGGAAAGGAGGGATGTGGGGAGATGAGAAAAGTTGGCACACGGATGGGAAGAGGTGGAACACTGGGGGATGGAGAAAAGAGGAACAGAAGGAGACCTGAAACAGGTGGGCCCAGGAGATGGGAAAAGGAGAGGGACAAGGGGACAAGAAAAGGTGGGACACAGGAGGACAGGGAAAGGAGTGATACAGTGGGACACAGGAGCAAGACTTGCAGTTCTGAACCAGAGCACTTACTTGGCCGAGTAGCACACAAAGAGCCTAGCCTCAAATCCCTTTGTTTTGCGAGGGAGTTGTATGGAGACTCTTTGAGGGGCAGTAGGTCCCTCCCTACATCCCGGACAGTGCCTGGCACAAGGATTTTGGGGTGCCACAGAAGTTTAAAGCGTCATGCTTACCTCACACCTGCAGAAGAAAAGCTTGTTTTTTGCAGCTTTGGTGAGAGGGAAAGTCCAGCTCCACGTCCTAAGTGCTGCCCACCAAGGGCCACGCCACCAACCCAGAGGCCAACATGGGTGTGCAGCAGGGACGACCATTGGAGCAGCCAAAATGCTACTGCTCTTACAGACCCTAAGGATCTGTAGGATCTTGAAGTCATGAGGGGGCTCCAAGGCCCCCAGTAACACGTACCTGTAGCAGGATGAGACTTGCCTGAGTTCAGCAGCATGGTAGGCTGCAGCTTCCACCGTCAAGTCCAGTGTCACCTCCCCACCTCCAGTGGCTTCTGTGGTATCTCGATTCACAGCAGAGCTGTGCTGGGCACGTAAAAGGAAATCAGCCCACAAAATGGACCCTCCAGAAGTTTCCACAGGCCACATTGTCCTGTTTAATGCTACTGGTCTCCTGCTGAAGACCAGAGATTCATTTCAGGATTTCGAAGATTCAAATCCACAACAGACCAGAATGACTCAAAGCACTACCAAGAGAAAATTTTCAATCACCCTTCCCATTTATTTCTTCTTGTGGCTTTCCATTATTTGACAGAGCAGCAGGATATGATGCAGCCCTGATGGTGACTTGGATGGGTGTCTCTACCAGACTCTTCCCCACATCAACACAGTCCTCATCTTTTCACACTTTGACAGACCACCACTGAGAATGGATCTGGCCACTGTTTGCAAGGATGTCACTAACCCAAAGCTGTGCCACAGAGCCAACAGAATTCATCAAGTAGCTGCAGGTGATTTTGGTCTGTGGCAAACATTTGCTGGCCAAACCTCCCCCATCAGTAAGAGACAGAGGCAGAAGCAGAGAGAAGTCTCCATATTAAGATTTAATAATAACAACATCTCAAAAACAATGAGTGCATTGTACACAAGATCTGGTACTCAGTGCTTTTTGTTGACCATCTGCTTTGTGAGTGTCAGTGTACTGAAGACCTGGGCTGTGTGGTTAAGTGGATAAAAAACCCAGTAGGGACATTTCTCCAAGGTGGGCAGCAAAGAGGACAGCAGGAAGTTTAGAATCGAACAAAGGTGGCATCGATCTGCCGGACAGTGGGGAGGGCCAGCATGATTTTGCGCCGGTACTGGGGATCCTTCTGCAAGGGGTTTCTCTCCAGATAGACAGTTTCCAAATTTTTGGCTCCTTTCAGTTCATCCAGGTCACTCCAGCTCTCCACCAGGTTGTCGTTCATCTGCAGGGCACATACAGAGCAAGCTCACACCAACAGATACTGGCAAGCTAAGCCTGGTTAGCAGCAGCCTCACCACGGTGCTGCCGCGCAGGAGGGTTCCTACAACCCCAGGGCAGTGGCACTAGACAGTCTTCAGGCTGTGTGTGAGATGGCCCTGGCTATGTGACCCTTCTCACCCAGAACCTCCCAGCTGTGCTTTCCTATCAGACACCCCAGGCCAGCCTCATTACCCATCCTCACACTGTCCTGGGGTAGTGGTCAAAGGTTCTATCCCTGAGAGTGTATCTGGGCCTTGAGTTCCTTGGTCTACTGGGAGGCGTCCCTAGCCCTGGCAGGGCATTGGAACTGGATGATCTTTAAGGTCCTTTCCAACCCAACCATTCTATGAATGTATGAGCTAGCACAAAACACCCTGCAAGACACTGAGACAGTGTTTTTACAACACTGTCCCAGTTGATCCACTGCAGATTTAAGGGTTGGAAATGTTTACTCTCAAGATTTTCCTCCACTGTGACATCTTCACTTTCATGATTTCCCAGGAAATAATAAAAAAGGTCCCAAATTGATGTGAAAAGTGGCAATTTCCTCTCCCCTTCACCTCCCCAACAAAACTGCTCCTACACTCCAGAAAAAGTGTCAAGCTCCCTGATTCAGGTTCTCCTCCTGTCAGTCCAGGAGCTGCCTCGCTGTTGGCACTGCAGAGGGGATGATGCTTCAGTTGCTGGCAACCTGGAGACTTCAGTCATCCTTTGCTTTAGAATGCAGAGGCAGTGACTAAAGCAGTATCACCTTTAAACATTAACAGCAACATCAATAACAAAAGTCAATGGACTGGCTCTGCCCCACCCCAAAAACAATTCTTCCTCACCTTTGGCATCCACAGTGAAGTGGAAACCTTGTGCACTGTTTGCTGTGAGGCAGATACTCACAGAATGGGTTGATTGGGTTGGAAAGGACCTCAAAGATCATCTGAGTTCAAACTCCCTGCTATTGGCAGGGACACTTCCCACTAGCCCAGCTTGTTGAAGGCCTCATCCAACCTGGCCTTGAACACCTCCAGTGAGGGGGTATCGAGGTTTGAAACTGGAGCAGGGGAGATTTAGGTTGGACATCAGGAGGAAGTTCTGCACAATGAGTGGTGAAATACTGGAACAGGCTGCCCAGGGATGTGGTCGAGGCTTTGTCCCTGGAGACATTAGAGATCAGACTCGATGTGGCCCTGGGCAGCCTGATCTAGTTGGAGGTGTCTCTGCTGACTGCAAGGGGGTTGAGTAAGATGACCTTTAGGGTCCCTCCCAAGCCAGTGCAATCTATGAATCTGAGTTTACTCCAAGACATAGACGTATGCCACCCTCCCATTGCTCCTCACCAGAAGGATTTTGCTCACTGCTGTAGGGACATTTGAGGGGCAACTCCATCCCATGCTTACCCAGAACTCCTGCAGCTCTGTTAGGTGACTGATGTTCTCAATCCTCTTGATTCTGTTGGATGCAATGTCCAGCATTGTGAGTTTGTTCTAGGCAAGCAAACACAAAAACATTAGATCGGATTTCCATTTTCTGTCTCCCACTTTTTTCAAGCCTAAGACTTGGAAACTGTGGGAAGCAAAGACAGATTATTGCCAGTTATTTACACACAGCACAAGAACTCTTACTGCCTGTGTACAGCAAGGAAGATTATCTTTAACTAAGCCAGGTGACTGATATCTCAGAAGCTGTATGACAAAAATGAAACCAATCACTAGCCTGATGGCAACTATCAGCCAAGGGTTCTTAAGGAGTAAGCCCTTTCTCAGAACACATGAAGAGGAATCCATTAAAAATCAGATCACAGTTGTTCTCTCAAGCAGCAGACTTGAACAATGTTTTTGCAGCAGGAAACTTGAGAGTTCCAGACTCTTTCTGCCTTGCACACAGTCAGCTAAGTTCCAGATTACCTCTGCCCTCTGAGAATATCATCCACTAATGGCTGAGAATGAAAATGCTACAGGTTTCTCCAAAGCAAACTGTAGGCAGACACCTAAAAACAAATACTAACACATAGGAAAGCCACAGGCCAGTTTGTGCCTCCCACTCTGAGCTCCAGTCCTATCAACTGAGTGTTGCCTACAAGCTGCAGTGTGCAAGGCTGCACTGGCAGAGCCAGCCAGCTGTGGCCATCAGCCTTTCCATGGCTGAAGATCACAGAATCATGGAATGGGTTGTTACAAGGGATCAGTTTCAACAGCTCCCACCAGCACGGGTCGCTCAGGGCCTCGTTCAACCTGGCCTTGAACACCTCCAGGGATGGGACATGCACAACCTCCCTGGGCAACTTGACAGTGAGGGTGTGGGTGGGACACTGGAACAAGAATTTCTTCCTGATCTCTAATCTAAATCTCCCTCTTCCATCTCAAAGCCATTCCCTCTCCTTCTGTCACTAGAAGCCCCTGTCAAAATCCCTCACCTGTGCAGCAGAAACCCCCATGGGAGCAGGGAACCAGGCTGAGGGCATAGAAGTACTGAGCCAGGGGGCTCAGTTGGGCAACCTTGCCCTGCTACCTGGTCTTCCCCCATACCAGCCACCAGCTGTGGGTTTCCTATGCCCTGTGCAAAGACTGTTTGTTCAAGAAAACCCATTAGGTGTTTATTACCCTTCATTATAGAGTGCTAGAGGGTTAATTACTTCAGGTTTTTCCTGGAGGAGGGGGCAAGAGCAGCAGCAGCTGAATATCCAGGTTCCAGGTGTTTGGCACAGCCTTGTTCACAGTTCTTCCCTCCTCAGGAAAAGTAGACATCACTTAGCCTGTTTCCTTTCTTTCTTTTTGCCCCCACTCTTTATCTCTTCCCTAAGCAAACTGGGAATGTCATTATCTCCTCTGCAAACTGCTCAGTGCAAGACATTGTGCCTGGGGGAAAGCAGGCTGGGGTGCTTGGCTCCTCTGGAGGCAGCAGTTAGGGCACAGGGAGGCAAAGAATCCTAGAATGGCTGAGGTTGGAAGTGACCTCAGAGATCATCTCCTCCAACCTCCCCACCACGGGCAGAGACCCCTTTCAACTAGACTTGGCTGCTCAAGGCCTCATCCAACCTGGCCTCGAACCCCTCCAGGGAGGGAGCATCCACAACCTCCCTGGGCAACCTGTTCCAGTGTCCCACCACCCTCACACTGAAGAGTTGCTTTCTCAGCTCCAGCCTAACCCTGCTCTCCCTCAAACCATTCCCCCTTGTCCTGTCTCTAGACAGCCTGACAAAAAGACCCTCTGCAGCCTTCCTGTAGGATCCCTTCAGCTACTGGAAGGCAGCTCTAAGGTTCCCCTGGCTGAGCAAGCCCATCTCCCTCAACCTGTCCTCATAACCAGAGGTACTTCAGCCCTTGGATCATCTTTGTAGCCCTCCTCTGGACTCGCTCCAGCAGCTCTGTGTCTGCTGCATTAACTGCATCTTGTGTTTCCCCTCCCCACGAGAACAATTTACAACAGGTCTGGAGGGGCTTCACTTATGCAAAGTACTTTAACATAACAAAGACTTGGATCTTTGGGGTCTCCTCAAGGGACTCAGAACCCTACAGGTCAAAATCTTCCAGAAAAGCACAGCCACTGCTAGGAGCAGCTTAGGGCAACAGTTCAGAGTTAGCAAGAGCCTGCTCACGTTGTTCTCCAGTCCCTCGATGACTTCGATGCCGTTGTGGCTGAGGTACAACTCGCGCAGGTTCACCAAGCACTGCAGCCCCTCGATCTTGGTCAGGCGGTTATTCTGAAAGGTTAACAGTGCTCTGAGGACGTCCCAACAAACCAACCCCAGGGGCCCCACTGCAGAAGAGCCTTTTATCTCAAGTATGGCTGGGGAGGGGAAACAGTCTGCTTGGGTCCGCACTGATCTCATGAGCCAAACTCGTTTAGCTTCGCACCACCAACGCTCCAGGAAGCTCTATGGGAGCAGAAGTCTCTAAGTGTAGAAGAATCAGATTCTGACCTTCCCATCAAAAAGTTGTAGCCTGGAAGTCTCTAAGTGTAGAAGAATCAGATTCTGACCTTCCCATCAAAAAGTTGTAGCCTGGAAGTCTCTAAGTGTAGAAGAATCAGATTCTGACCTTCCCATAGAAAAGTTGTAGCCTGGAAGCCTCTAAGTGTAGAAGAATCAGATTCTGACCTTCCCATAGAAAAGTTGTAGCCTGGAAGTTCTCTGCTTGCTGTCCTTACAAACAACAGGCTTACAGGCTACTAGCATTCATTTTGATAGATTCATCAAATGGTTTGGGTTGGAAGGGACCTTCAAGATAATCCAATTCCAGTCTCTACCTCCACTAGCCCAGGCTGCTCAAGACCTCATCCAACCTGGCCTTGAACACCTCCAGGGAGGGGGCACCTACAACCTCCCTAGGAAACCTGCTCCAGTGTCTCACTGTAAGAGAATTTCTTCTTCAGACCTTGTAGGTCTTTTTAATGGAATGTCCATCTGCTACAAATGAAGAAACTTCCCATAAGCTCATTAAGCTGTCATTAGGGACAGATTGCATTTGGCACAGCTTTGCTCACAGTTCTTCCCTCATCAGGAAAAAGGCACTGAGCCCAGTACCATTAAGATGACTTCCCTGCTATCATTTGATGTTGTTCTAATAAATCAGGAAAAATATATAGTCAGGACACCTCATCAAAAAAAATTAAGCATTCTAGGTGTCCCCAAATAACAGGAGATGCACTTCTTTACACCTAGCCTGGGCACAGGTTACTCACACTCCAAGAAAGCAATCAGAACCATAAAGAACTGCTGTTTGAAGAAGTGAGAAGAGAATTAACAGATGAACAGAAAAAAATGCTAAAGTCATTTGAGAAGCTTATGTTACCCACAGATATATTATGAAGTCTAATTCAAGAAGGAAACAGGGGATAATGTTAATTTCATAGATTCACAGAATGATTTAGGTTGGAAGGGATCTTAAGGATCATTCAGTTCCAACCCCTGCCATGGGCAGGGACACCTCCCACTAGCCCAGGTAGCTCAAGGCCTCATCCAACCTGGCCTTGGACACTTGCAGGGAGCAGGCAACCTGGCCTTGGACACCTGCAGGGAGCAGGCATCCACAACCTCCATGGGCAACCTGTTCCATTCTTACCCACTCATTTCCTATTCTCTCTTCCATTAAAAAAAATAAAATCGCTTTTTTCCATGTTATCAGTGTCTGTCAATCTCATTTAGGATGAAAGGATGAGAGCAGACAGCACAGAGAACATCACAATACCTTTCAGCAGAGGAGTTTGACTCCAACACTGAAGACCTGCTGATTCAGCAGAGCTTATCATAAATTTGTAGAATATTTTGGGTTGGAAGGGACCTTAAACATCATCTAGTTCCAGCCCCCACCATCCACTAGCCCAGGGTGCTGAAGGCCTCATCCAACCTGGCCTCAAACCCCTCCAGGGAGCACATAAACAAGGCTGTTGCAAAGCAGGATAGAGGCAGTACCTGTATGCTGAGCACAGTCAGGTTTGTCAGCGCATCCAGGTTCTGGAGCTTGGTGATTTTGTTCTTTCCAAGGAACAGACTGTCGAGATTGGCCAAGGTGTCAATGTTTTCAATTGCCTGCAACACAACAACAGGAGACACTGACTGCTGTGATGACACAACTCCAACCTCTTCCTCTGCCTGACACTGTGTACAGCCTTCACCACAGAGCCACGCTCCCGAGAAACACAATCCTGGCACTCCAAGACAAGGTGTGCACAAGGCAGGACTCCCACCATGACCCCAGAGCAGAGTTCAGTGCAGTCCAGCAAACCTCAGCCAGTGTGACAGGTGGCTTGTGGCACTTCTTACTGATTTTTCAGGAAGGATCCCAGCTGCTACTTCCACTGGCCAGGTAGCAAGAGTTGAGAATGAAAAGGCTCAGAGAGCAGAGACAGTGACATTCCCTGGGTCATGAGGTATATCCAGAGCAACAGTTACAACTTTTGAAGCAAGAATAATCTATCACTGACCAGCAGTGACTGCACAGCACAGTCAGAGGCAAACTGTTCAGCCTCTCTGCACAAGAGTTCCGCAAATCCAATTCTGGTGCCCCCAGCAAAAGAAAGACCTGGAGCTGCAGAATTGAGTCCAGGAGGCCACAGAGACCATCATAGGGCTGGAGAACCTCCACTATGGGGACACACTGAGAGCACTGGAGATGGAAAGGTTCCAAGGAGAGCAGCTTCAAGTACCTGAAGAGGCTTCAGGAGAGCCGGGGAAGGACTTTTGCCAAGGGCTTGCAGCGACAGAACAAGTAACAGTGCCTTTGAGCTGGGAGAGGAGAGACTGAGAGTAGAGATGAGGAACAAATTCTTCAGTAAGTTTGGGGAGCCATTGGCACAGGCTGCCCAGGGAGGCTGCAGATGTCCCCTCCCTGGAGGGAAGCTGGATGATGTCTTGAGCAGCCTGGGCTGGTGGGAACTGTCCCTGCCCATGGCAGGAGGCTGGAACTGAATTTCAGCTTTTCCACCTCCTTTTGCCTGGCAGAGTTTTAGGGACTAGACCATCTTCTAGAAACTGTGAATGAGGAGTGCCAGCTCAGAGTGAAATGCACTCATCTGTTACAAGTGTTTTCTAAAGTGCATAGAATTGACAAAGATTCTAAAGAGTTGCTGTCTCCACACGGTGCAAGTCTTTTGTGGCATCTCTTTTTAAAGTGGCACAGATTTTACATCACCTCAATTGAAAAAGTCACAAACTGCACTGCATATACTGGGGAAGGACTTGTTAGGAGGGCTTGTAGCGACAGAGTAATGGGCAATGGAAGAGGGGAGATTAAGACTGAAGATCAGGAAGAAACTCTTGAGAGTGAGGGTGGGGAAACACTGGAACAGGTTCACAAATTGCACTGTGTTGGAAGGGACTGTCAAAAGTCATCTTGCCCAACACCCCTGAAGTCAGAAAGGACACCTTCAACTAGATCAGGTTGCTCATGGCCACATTGAGTCTGATCTCCAATGTCTCCAGGGACAAAGCCTCAACCACATCCCTGGGCAGCCCTGTTCCAGTATTTCACCACTCATTGTGCAGAACTTGCTCCTGATGTCCAAGCTACATCTCCTCTGCTCCAGTTTCAAACCTGGTCTAGCAGAGGGTGACCCTGCCTATGGCAGGGGGGTTGAACTGGATGATCTTTAACATCCCTTCCAATCCAAATCATTCTGTGAATCTACGAAAAGCAGTCAGCGTGGCACAGTGCATTTCAGAGCAGACTCAAGAAAGACTCCTGTTCCTGAGAGAGACTTATGCAGCAGGTTACCAGTTACACACAGAAATCAAACTAGGATTAAATCTGCATTCACTAGTTTGATGGACACAGTGCCCAGCTCCAGGAAAACAGCAATTGCTACTTTTGACAGGTTTGGCTCTCTAGCAGATGGAAATCACACTCTGCAAAAGGAAACACACAGGGGATGCAGGAGAGAATTCATCAGCAGTGATGCAGCAGCCAGGTACTACATGCATACTTAATTCAAGGATCCAGAACGTGCAGCAATAAGCAATTACAGGTTACACTATCAGAACAAGATGAAGAACAAAGCTGCCAGTAAGGGCCAATGAACTGCACTTTCAGAAAAGGCTGAAGCCAGAGCTCAGAACTCTCCAGCTATCATCATGCAGAACAAGCCTACCCGAATTCGATTTGATCCCAACTCCAACATCTGTAACATCTGCAAGTTGCTCAAATTCTCAATTTTGTTGATTTTATTGTTGACAAGGAAGAGTTTTTTAAGCTGGGTGAGCCGATCCAGTCCTTCAATGTGTCGCAGGATGTTAAAGGAGATGTCCAGGATCCTGAAGGAAAACAAAACACAGGTATCTTCAGTCCATCAGGCGTGGATGATTCTTGTAAATTGCTGGGGAACCTCACTATCAGCACAGATCAAGCACTTTGCTAGGCCTTGAAGCTAAAGGTCCTAAGTGTCCTTTCTTTTGATCAGAAGTGACAACTAAAATGGTTTTCAAAGTCCTTCTATAGTGTGCCAGTGGAAAAAAAAAAATTAAATGATCTGTTAGATGCAGACAACAGACATTATTTTGTCCAGCAGTGGAGCTGCCAATGTGGGAGGAAGCTACTTCATATTCCTTGGGAAAGATCCCCGCCTACAAGATCTGCCTGTGACAGGACAACATCGAGGCCTCCTGTAAGCATGAGAAGTAGGTCAGGCCTCCTCGCTCTAGTGGGAAGAGTTTTGTAACATACCTCCAGAGTGATCAGACACAACTGCCAGGGACTGGGGAAAAAAACCTACCAGAAACTTGTTCCCTAGCACCCTTTTGAGAAAGTCATCACGTCACCTGAAATTTCCTGCCATTTTTTGCAGGAATAAAAAGCTGTCATGCAGAGCTCTGGTTGCCAAAAGCAAGGGGGTCCTGAGCGCTTCCACACCCGCACAGGAACTGCACCCACCTACCGCGCTTGCTGCTTTACACAGCACATTTCATTTCCAGCTGACTGCTTACTGCACAGGTTTAGTATTGATGGAGAACAGATGATCCTTCACAGAGCACCCAAGTGAATCATGAGGAAGGCCTGGGTGATAAGCACTGGAATATGTACAGCATGAGGTACTCAATTTCGTCCCAGTAATTCCCCCAGACTCACTCAAGTTCCACCAGAGACTCCAAGTTCTCAATCTTCCGAATCTGATTGTCATACAGATCCAGCTCCCGCAAGGTCTGCAGCTGGTCCAGGTTTTCAATGCGCTTAATCAAATTCTGGCGGAGACACAAAGTCTAAGAGTTGGGGAGAAGGTTAAAAGCAAACAGGACAATGCATGAGTGACAGCATAGCATGTCTTCTGGTATAAAAACAGCAAGGCTGAGGGCTTTCCCCTACACACCCCCCCCCCCCCAATTAAGTTTTATTGGGTTTTGTTGGTATTTTAAAATAGAATCTTTTCTTGGTTTGTTTCAACTCTAACAAACGACATCTTGGTAGCATAAAGTTGGTCAGACACTGTAACAGCAGCCCAGAGAGGTTGGAAATACTCAAGAGCTTAACCAGTGAAGGGTTTAAGCAACATGCTTTGAGCAGAGGTTTACTACAGACCTCCAGAGGTCCTTTCCAGTCTACATGAATTGTGGAATGGCTTAGCTTGGAAGCAACCTGAGAGATCATCTAACTCCAACCCCCCTGCCATGGGCAGAGACACCTCTCAAGTGAACTTGGCTGCTCAGGGCCTCACCCAACCTGGCCTTGAACACATCCAGGGAGGGGACATCCACAACCTCCCTGGGCAACCTATTCCAGAGTCTCACCACTCTCATACTGAAGAACTTCTTCCTAAGCCTACTCTCCTTCAGCTTCAAATCATTCCCCCTTGTTCTATCTCTATATAACCTCATGAAAAATCCCTCCCCAGTCTTCCTGTAAGTTCCTTTCAGATACTGGAAGGCAGCTACGAGGCCCTCCCAGAGTATTCTCTTCTCCCAGCTGAACAACTCCAGCTCCCTCAGCCTGTCCTCAAGGCACAGATGCTCCAGCTACGTTAAGCCTGAATGTACTTCTTAGGATGAGCCTTCAACATGTCTCTCATTCACTTTCAAAAAGTACTCATAAAAAACCCAGGATTTTTACCCTACTACTTGACAAAGGGGTAGAACTACTTTCTTCAGTTCAACATAAAGCAAATTCACTAGGATCTCAGCCAAAAAGAGAGTCCTCTATCTGTCCTCTTACAGGTTAGATACGGAAAATCTCCAGATCCTAGAGACATTCCTTAGGACTGTTACCTTCACTTTCTTGAGCACCTCAAATCCTTCAATCTTGCCAATTCGGAAATGATTCAAGTCAACATCCTGAAAGAGAAATGGAAGGATCCAGCAGTGTTTTGAAACAGCAGCATTCATTAAAACTTCAAAGACCTTGTGAAGATTGGGTTTGGCACAAGATTTTATACAGCTGTGGCATAAGCTTTTCAACTGCAAACACAGCAACTGCAAAAGGCCACAGCTCCCTTCTGAGTCTGAGCAGTTTCACCAAACTTAGAAAACTTTTGCAGTAAATTCTGAGTTTACTGAAACAAATGCTACTGTCTAGCATGAATAAAGTGTTGCATAAAATTCTCTTACCTAATCTGCTAAGGCTAAACAGGAACAAACCTGCTTGAGGCCTCAGAGGAGCAGGAACCATTGACAGTTCAAATAACCTGGTGGCTTTGCAAAAGTTACCTTTGCAGTGGCTATGCTGACCCAGTTCACATTTGTACTGTTCAGCCCCAGACATTCACTTTGCTGGTCAGTCAATCCAGGAGAAATTGAGCACTTGCCCACCCAAGTTCAAAACAGCTAACAGGCTCCTGAAGCTCCAGGTGCCAAAGCACAAGGCCAGTTAAGGCACTGTGCATACTGCAGTTGTGTACAGGGAGATGCAAGGTTATGGTTGGACTCGATGATCTGAAGGTCTTTTCCAGCCAGATGATTCTATGATCCTAACCCCCAGGGCTGACAGCAGCAATCAGTTCATTAGGTACTCCCACTCACCCAGAATGCCTGCAGCACAGCCTCATTTTCAGTGCCTGCAAGCTTCATTTACAATTCTAAGTTACTGACAAGATGTTTCAGCTGCTGATTAAGAATAAAACACTTCCACTTCACTTCTAGAGGCTCTGAATTAATTCTGGGGAAGATTGTGGTAGCCAGCACCTTTGGAAGAATTAGATCTTCTAATGGGGTTTCAATACTTTGCCTACCTCTTCTTCCCAACCTGTAAAGCCCGTAAAGACAAAAATCTCCCTTTACCTCAGCTTCTGGGTCCAGGCTAATTGTCTCCATGTCCACTGGTGTCTCTGCTTCTCCTGCAGGAGAAGCAAAATACTTCATAAACTTCTGCTACCTGCTAAATGTAAAATAGCAGTGGCTAACATTCAGGAAGACAAAGGGAGCAAATGCTTCTCAGAAGAGGAAACACAAAATGCACAGTTTGGATATTCTGTCACATTAAAAATACATTTTGCCTTTTCTGACTCTCATTTTGACAGCCAGCCATGGAAAAAAACTTTCCAAACAACAGATTTAGATGTCTGGGTGCAAAAGAAAGAACAGCACCTTCCTCAGCCTGCCTGTGTGGCTGCTGAGCGGTGTTGGCTTAAGACTGACCTGGGCAGGATTCCTTTTCTTTATGGTTACAGCCAGCATCCCTCTGAAGATACACGATTCAAAATTGTCTCTACTTCTCCTCCAACCTAAGAAAACATGGCCAAGAAGGGATCTAAACTGTCTAGTGATAGTGCCAGGAGTGACCAAGCACCTCAGCAACCCCACTCTTCTGCTTTCTTTCATAAATACTACCAGTTTATGTCAATGTGTGTATTTTCTCACCAATCTCCTGTCTTTTGGTTGCCTGAACTCACTAATATGCTAGAAAACACTGGCTATCATGCCACACAGCATTAGAAAATGCCTTTCCAGCTCTGGAAGACAAAAGCACAGCAAATATTGGGCTATCACAGCACAAGAGGGAGAGAAGTCTACAGGACAAATTCATGCTGAACAATTCCTATCTGATTCCCATTTGCTGAAGATTGGGAGCTGGTTGGACCAATTTCCAAAGGAAGCCTAATTCACCTTTGCAAACCAGACCTAGAACATGTAAGCCCTCAGCATTTCACGTGTGTAGCTTCTGTACCTACCGCCAAAACTCCCAAGAACTTACAGGCAGATCCCAAAGGCTTTGCCTTAACTCCTGTGTCACTGTGTGCAAGCTCGTTCACTAACCCAGATGTAACAATTAGTTTCTAGAAATTCCTGTGAATGCAAACTATCCCCTGCACTTCAGGAGTGTTTCACCTACTGCTCCTTGGCACTGTGATGAACAGCACAAGCATTACAGTTTTTAATATCGACATCGAACTCCTTTTGAGAGCTCCACTCACCATCATTTCCTCTGCTGAATTTGCTTTTGCCTGGGCATTCCAACCTGAAAAACTGAAGTAACTCACACAAGACAAACACCTTGTGCACAAATATCTGAGGGCTGGGTGTCAAGTAGGATGGGGACCAATCTCTTCGGGGTGGTCCACAGCAATGAGACAAGGAGTGACGGCTACAAACTGAAACATGGAAGGCTTCACCTCAACGTGAGGAGAAACTTCTTTACAGTGAGGGTGATGGAGCCCTGAAACAGGTTGCCCAGAGAGGCTGTGGAGTCTCCTCTAGAGACCACCCAGATGCATTCCTGGGCAAATTACCCTAGGGGATCCTGCCTTGGCAAGGAGGTTGGAGTCTATAATCTCTCCCTTCCAAACTCTAAGGTTCTGCGATTCTGTGAAGACTGAAAAGCAATCCTTTGCCACTCCTCTTTTAATATTCTTTACAGCATTGGTTAGCAGGGAGCATAAACTGTATTTGGGGGATGCAAAATGAGCTGGTAGGCTTGGTGACATTAAATGGCAGCACAGAAATGCCACCAACACTGACATGCAGAACATATCACAGAGTCACAGAATGTTGCCTGACAGCATTCTAGCAATGGGCAACACCTGAATTTTTACATCTTCCTTCTCCATCAGGAGCTATACACTTCAGCAGGAGTGGGATACTCTATGCTGCTGCTACCAAGGCTCCATTTCTTTGACTTCCAGGGTGCAAAGGCTCCAAGTACAAAGTCCTCCAAGCCAAATACAAACCCTAGGTGAATGTGGAGCCAACAGAAACACAGCCCAGGTTTGTAACAAGAAGTATTTGAGACACTACAAGAAAAACACAATTTGCCTTGTACTAAGTTGTACCAGCAATAAGTTGGTGCTCATGGTGAAGGACTTTCTCCTTAAAGCTGCCCAACAGCAAAGTCAGTCATGTATTCAGTTAAAACAACAAAACCAACACAAAAATTAGGAAAAAAAAACAAGTAGAAAAAAAAACAAAACCTTGTTTGGTTGGCAACTTTCTCCATAAAATTCTGTGTGTTATCCTAGCACCCAATGCAGACTATTTACACACATTTGGTTGTGTCAATGTGTTAAATGCTCTGGATCTCTCAAAGGGTTACCTCCTCCTACTTTTGGCCATATGGCTTTGAGTATGCAATCCTGGTAGTGCAGGACTTCAGTTCAATCGTGGGAAACCAAATCACACAAAATACATGCACTGAATTCAGCAAAACAAAAGCAGTTTAAAACTGAACATACAGGCATAGGCATTAATGTAACAAGGCCAACTCTGCAAAGCTTTACATGCTGGGTGTAAAACACTATCCAAGGGGCAGGCTGAGCAAGTATTGACAGTGTGTACTGATAGCACTGGTAAATCACTATTGGCCAGAGAATGGTAAAAGAAGCTTTCTCTGAGACAAGAAACAAAAGTGGTTTGAGAAAATTCACAGTTTTATTAATTCACAGATTGACAGAACAGTTTGGGTTGGAAAGGACCTTAACAACCATCCAGTTTCAACCCCCTGCCATGGGGAGGGACACCTCCGACTCACCCAAGTTGCTCAAGGCCTCATTCAACCTTGCCTTGAACACCTCCAGACACGGGGCACCCACAGCCTCCCTGGGTAACCTGTTCCAGTGTCTCCTCACCCTCGCTCTCAGGAATTTCTTCCTCATTTCCAACTCTCAATCTCTCCTCTTAAGCTCAAAGACATTGCCCTTGTCCTGCACTCTCAGACCTTGGCAAAAGCCCATCCTCAGCTTTCTTGTAGGCCCCCTTCAGGTACAGGCTCTATGGTCTCCCTGAAGCCTTCTCTTCTCCAGGCTGAAGAGCCTCAATTGCCAGCCCACACTGTATTTATGAGCCACGCAGGCAGAATGCACCCTGCACTGACCCTTCTAAGATCACTTTACGAACAGAACAATTTCACTTGCATGCAGTAAGCAGCAAACAGTGCTTTAGCAGCTTTCAACACAGCAGGTTTCCCAGGAGAACAGATGCTGCTCTAGCAGTGCAATTATCAAAGTGAATTTTGTGCCTGTAAGCTACAGAGCTTTGCAGATGTAGGGGAAAAAAAAAAAACCCTCATAGCATTCAGGAAACCCAAATTCTGTAGTTCATTACATAACTTCACAGGACCACAAGTATTTACAGTCACTCAAGGCCCAGATACACTTTAACTGCATGTGGATGAAAAATATTACCAATAGCTAAGTCAGAAGCCTTCTAAACAGCGGCACTGCTCCTTAAAGAATTCTATTCCTCAGAGATTGGGAATTCACCATTAAATAACAAATTTGAAATTTCAGGTGCCTGAGCCCCTTCTATTCATGATCCTCTGTGAAATATCTGGAAAAGTCTTCATTTTCTTTTCAGCTGAGAAACTCAGAGCTGGCTGTAGAAACTAACTCGAATGTTTCAAAATTATTCCTCTGTTTGGTTTCTGCTTTAGTAGAAGTTTCCAAAATCCTAAGAGTTTGGAAGAAGTAACAAAATGATCATTAAATGAAATAGAATCCAGTAAAATTCGGTAACCGAATCACAGAATGGCTAAGGTTGGAAGGGACTTCAGAGGTCACAGAATTAACCGGATTGGAAAATACCTCTAGGATCATTGTGTGCAACCTATCACCTAACCCTTCTAATTAACTACCCCCTGGCACTAAGTGCCCCATCCAGCCTCCTCTTAAACACCTGCAGGGATGGGGACTCCACCGCCTCCCCAGGCAGCCCATTCCAACACCAATCACTCTTCCAGACATAGAACTTCTTCCTAACATCCAGCCTGAATCTGTCCTGATGCAGCTTGAGGCTGTGTCCTCTCATTCTGTCCCTGGGTGCCTGGCAGACCAATCAATCCCACCTGGGTACAACCTCCCTTCAGGTAGCTGCAGAGTGGAATGAGGTCTGAGCTGAGCCTCCTCTTCTGCAGGC
>VWYK01029003.1:2628-22476 GCA_013399775.1 Semnornis frantzii | reverse complement strand
ACTCCCAAACCATCACAGAGTCACTAGAAATGGTAGTTCAAAAAATAAATTAGTTGCATTAGTTGCATTAGGTGAACAAACAGGAACCCATATCTCAATCAAGTCTAAATCTTTGTCATCCGATCTCTCTCACCATATAAATGGAAATCTAGTATTTATTTCACAGAAACATTATTTCAGCTATTAATGAGATGTTTTTTCAGTTTTGTGCACTATGAATTAAATCTTCCAAGCTTATGTGCAGCACTATGATCTAGTGCAATGTTCTCTGCATTTATTTACATAGAATTAACAGCTTGTTTACTGAGCAGGAAGGGTTTCTGAATGTATGTGGCTGAACACTTGAGAACTGAATGGGTGCTAGCCTTATCTCATCTCTGGTACTAGCCTTATCTCACCTCTGAACACATCCAGCAGCTCTCTCAAAACCAGTCTTTGAAAACTGAGCATTATTAAGTCTTACACTCCTCCCCCACAAGTGTTCAGCTGGCACAAACTTTCTGTACTCATGTGGTAGCTAAGTTCCATAGTGTAACACATGCTCCAGGTTTCTCAGAGCTACCCAAACACAGGGCACAGGTTGTGCAGGAAAACTATAACAGAAGATAAATATAAGCAGAATGTATCAATAAGGCTGTCTATGAAGCTTGCTGGAACAATTTCATCTGCTTCTTTTAAGACAACTGGCATATTCTTTTATGTGAATCTCCTGCTCAATAGAAAGTGCTGGAATACACAGAATCAATGCTATTGGACCTGCTTTGAAACCCTGCATTATAGTAGGCTTTAGAGTCAATGGAAGTTTAGCTTCCTCCTTCAAGGTGATTATACTGAGGAAAACCAAAAAGCCATATATGAAGAAAGTCAAGGCTACTTTGTGAACATGTGGATTAAATGTGGCTGTGATAGCCACTGTGATTTCCCCAAACACTTACATGGTTAGTGATTGTTGCACAAATTCATGCTGGAATTATACATAATGACCATACAGCAAAAAAAATTCCCCATGTGCTGAAGAACAGGAAAGAATAGAGACCTTGTTTAGTAATACAGCTGTAATTGCACCAAATTTAATGTGCTCTCCTAAATTATCTGTCCAAAACACCCTCCTAAGCTCCCTAAAAAGTGCTGTTTGCAGAGATGTCTATCAGAAACTTCAAGGTGCAGCTCTCCTGTGAGATCTGGATCTTTTTTTCTAGGTGGCCAACTGCCTTGCAGGCAGGGAAAACAGAGGGAAAACAGTGAAAGTTGACTAAGTCAGAGTTCTGCTCAGTGGTGTAAAACTTAATGCAGTGGATTGCAGCCTGTAACAGTTAAAGCAATGCACTCCACACAAGCAACACGTGTGCCCATGTCACCATCCCTCCTCTGAAAAGTCTGTGAAACCTGGAAGAGATGTGAGGTTTCTGTATGATGCAGTTCAAGTTTATTGACATTTCTTCAGACACAGCAGTCACAGAATCACACAAGCTTAGAGGTTGGAAGGAACCTCTAGAAATCATTGATTCCAACCTGCCTTCCAAAGCAGGATCCCCTGGGTAGTTTGCACAGGAATGCATCCAGATAGGTTTTGAAAGTCTACAGAGGAGACTCCACAACCTCTCTGGGTGGCATGTTCCAGTGCTCTGTAACCCTCCCTGTAAAGAATTTCTCCTCATGTTGAGATGAAACCTTCTATGTTCCAATTTGTGGCCTTTGCTCCTTGTCTTATTGCTTCACACCACCAATTAGGAGGGTTCAGAAGGGAAACCAACATCTAAATTGCACTCAGAGGCTGCAGATAAGGCAGAGAAAGGGCTAAATGAGACAGCACCATTGACACTGACTGATCCCAGAAGCTGGCAGAGCCCAGCTAGATCCACAGTGGTGCAGCTGACAACACTTTGTGGCCTTGATAGTCACGAGTCCACCATCTCCCTGTGGGCATGGACATACCAGGAGGAATAGGATGTGTCTTTGCAGAAATATGTCATCTGCTGCTGGTACAGTGGGGCCTTTGGCAGCTTCTGCAATATAAGAAGCCCCCTGACAACCTAAAATGTCCACATTCCCTAACTAGGCTGCCAAACTGTTGAAAGCTCAAACAGAAACACTTAAAATGTTATACACGAGGAAAACCAATTTCCCACCAAAGAAAGAACTTTTTCTTCCCCTAAACACAATCTCAAGCAAGGAGATGTGCACACTGCAGGCACCAGTGCACCATGGGCATTCTAGTAGGTCTGAGCTTGCATTCACAGGTGATGAAAGAGAAAAGCAGTAAGTATAGCTGCACTAGGATTTCCAGGCAGATTATAAACTTCCCATTTACTTGTTGCAGAACTGCTTATCTGAACGACAATTTTATACTATCAAGACAACTATATTCTTGAGTCACAGAAAAGTAGATGAAGATATTAGTAGCATACATTGTGTGAACAGCTAAACAAGATTCTTAAGACTTTCATCTAGGTTAATAAACAGGACTGCAGAGAAAGTATCATTTAAACAAACTCTGGGAATCAAATAACCTAACTACTCTTAAACCTAATGTCTATTTCTAAGTGTTGCTTTCTTATAACATGCCTCATAAAATCTTTGTGTTCCTGAAAGCATAGCTTTACTGTTTCCAGAAGATAGGATCTGAGACATCTGCATGCATTCCTTACCAGCTTATAAATCCATCACAAACTTGATGTGACTCAAATGTGAGTCAACTGAGCAACTACACATATAGAGGTAAAAGAAGTTGTGCTTCTGCCTAAGTGTAGTCACTAAAATTAATGCTTTTAGAAGCACACAAATTCCAAAGAGTTGGTCAGAAGAGATCATTATGACTGACTCTTGTTCCTGTGCAACACTGAGGCTTGGGTAAGTAAAGTAGATTTGTAAACTCAGATTCAAATTTGAGTGTGAGTCTTGTATAAAGTAAACCAAAGTAAAAGAAAATTGTTACCATGCCTGCTCTTTAGTGATCTCTGCCTTAGTACTTTGCAGCAATGAACTAACAAGGTATTCAGTGATGTCACCTAGCAAAATGAGCTAAAACTATTATGAGCTATTTTTTATCTTCAACTCTCAATTGTGCAGCTGGCAACTCCAAAGGAAGTCACCTATCACCATACTGTACATTTTATCCCATATTGGTTTGCTCTTTGAGGGCATCACAGAAGGGGAAACATAAAAGGAACATAAAAGGAATGGCTGTAATGCAACAGATCTATTTCCACCAGCCTGGCAGCTAGTGACCAAAATTTCTGTCTGATGCAAATTTCAGTAAAGAAGAATGCTAATCAGAGACATGCTGATGTATCCTCTACTAAAGCTGCTGCTGGATCAAGCCAGGAATTTCACATTTAATTGGGCAGAACAGTGACATTTTTATCTGCTGTTTTTCTGTGAACTTGGCTGAATCACTCTGTTTCTTTTAAACAAACAACACTGCAATGCATTTTTCTCTTCATTGAATTATTATTTTTGTTAGTTGGGCAGACTGCAAGCATGCTCAAACCATGCATTTTCTTCTCTGCTAATAAGCAGTGTACCTTTTCTCCTGTGTCACCCTTGGGTCCATTTTCTCCAGCATCACCCTGTAATGAAAATGCATATTTTATTTTAATGATTTGGTGTAAACATACAGCAGACAGAGAAGAGACAGCATTCCAACACGATTAGCAAGCTAATTTTGTTAATCAGGTAGTCATTCTCTTTAGGATGTGGTCAGGAAGCAGGGTTTATATAGCTGCTATGTCCTACACAATCTTCACTATAGCTGTAATCCCTTTCACAGGTCCTCAAAAAAAAACAAAAGCCAAAAAAGCACCAACCCAAACCCCCAAACTATCAAATAACTACCTGTAGGCACAGCCTGCAGCCTCCTCCAGTTCACTGTGGTTTAGCAGTGAGGGAATGATTTCATGACAATTCAATGTATCAAGTTACAAGTACATATGGGGTTTTTTTTTTCCCAACATGAAGTCATTTACCTAAATACATCTCATGAAATGTAGGTGACAGTTACACAACCCCATTATTTTTTATTAGGGTTGTCAGGTAATTTGTGGCATACACTCTTTCAGTCTGAAGTCCTTCGTGAATGATTCGCAAATTAGAAAATCTTCAGTGAAAAGCCTCCAAGAAGCCACCAAAATGCTTGTTACTTCTATGGAAAATCTACACGCTGTTTATTGTTTAAAAAAGGAGCTCCAGATCATAGGTGGGTAGACATTTTCTACTTCAAAGCCAGTTTTGGAAAGAAACATTGTAGAAATTTTATCTATAAAAAGACCCAGTTTCCCTTTATAGTCATATAGGCATAGCACTAAGCCCAGACTACATCAAAAAATCTATTCTAACATGAGGCAAAAAATGTCTGTGGGACTTCATGTCAAGTCTAAGAAATATTTAAAGCACCAAAAATATTGATAAATGTTGAGTTTAAAATGATTTTAAAAGTCCAGTAGGTTTAGGTCAGATAACCAGTAGCAGTATTCTAACAACAATATTTACTCAATAATCTCTCATATTCTGAAAGGCTTAATGCAAAATTCCTTTCAGAGGACTTAAAACAGAGACCAGTTCAGGCATCAGTTACTGAGACAATGGGACCCAGCTAATGATCTAGCAGCACTTCAACCAAAGGCTTCATAAAATATGGAAACGTGAAGTGATAACTGTTAGGAATGTCACCCCTGGTTCATTTGACAGGACAAAACATACTGAGCCCATTTCTGATTAATTTTCTTTTTTTTTTAGGAAAAAGCAAAGGATGATTATGGGAAAAAAATCTAACAATTTCAAGTGAGAGAAACTCAGTGTGTTACGATGTAGTCATTCCCTGTTTCTGAAAACAAAGGAAGGATTAGTGAGGTTCTGCACCAAATACTTGGGGTGAGTGCCAAGAGGATGGAGTCAGCCTCTTCTCAGTGACAGCACAAGGGGCATGGGTGGAAGCTGAGGCATAGGAGGTTCCATGTGGACCTGAGAAAGAATTTTTTCCCTGTGAGGGTGGCAGAGCCCAGGGAGACTGTGGAGCCTCCCTCTCTGGAGATACTCCAGAACTGTCTGGATGCACTTCGGTGTGATCTGCTCTAGGTGATCCTGCTCCCTGGCAGGGGGCCTGGACCAGATGATCTTTTGAGATCCCTTCCAGCCCTGACACTCTATGATTCTGCAGTTTCAATAAAAGTAATAATTTCAGTAAAAGATTCCCAGTTATGTGTTTCTAAATGTGGGGCATACACTTGCAAGATTCCCCTGGATTATTTTTATGTTGTGCCTTTCAAAATGTGAAATGAATTGCTTTTCCAAAGCATGCCTCCAGCTGCTTTTACATGGATTTACCCAGATCTGGATGTGAAATTCAATTGCAGCTGCAAAGACAGAGGTAGAAATTCCTCAATGGCAAATTGCACACTGCCCAGAGAGCTTGTGGAGTTTCCTTCTCTGGAGACATTCAAAACCTGCCTGGATGTGTTTCTGTGTGACCTACCCTAGGTGATCCCTGCTCTGGCAGTGGGGTTGAAGCAGATGATCTTTCAAGGTCCCTTCCAACTCCTAACATTGTGAATACAAGCAACTAATTAAAAACAAAAAAAGTGTCAGCACAGTTGCAGAGGATGAGGCTGCTCAAAAACTGAGGCTTACACCATTTCACAGCCTCCTGGCACAAATGCAGAAGCCTATGAGTGTACTTTCACACAAGTGCTCCTACTGGACACTCTCCCTGGAAGGGCACATTCAAGCCTACATTTTACAATGTGGAGTTTGTTCTGCTCCCTTGTCTCACCTTGCCATGATGGTAGATGTCAGAGAAGTACCACCTCACTAGCTCACTGCAGGTCAGAGTACTATTAGTGTACCATTTGAGCTGCTAGTACATCTCCAGATGGTCTATAGCTGATTATTGGGGGTAGATTCTCTTGCTCTTACTTAACCTGATCCAAGAATGAAAGGTTCCACTTTTAGTATGCCGGAAACTGGTTATCCAAAGTCCACGTGGGTGACAGAGCATCAAAAGAAAGGAATGAGAAGTGTATGGATGTGTCCTTTGTTCACACAGACTCATCCTTTTCCAAGACTAACCATACTTTGGATTAGCTGCACAGTTGCTCAACTGTGCAGCCTTTAAGACATGACCACTGGTCTCTGTGCCTAAGCCCACTGCTGTAACCTCAGACCAATGACTTCTAGTAGTAAGTATTATTTTACACTCATAGAAGCTGCACTGTGCTGCTCAAATTCTAGGGACCAGCTACATACTTTTTTGGTAATTCTCTGAGCAATTCTACAAAGCAGTACCACCATGAAGGAAGTGAAACATGTCTCACCTTTTGTCCTCTTTCTCCAGGGTCACCCTGATGAAAATAATTGGATGAAAGAAGTTGTAAGTTACTAACACAAGCAAAAATCAAAGTGTTAGTGTTCCTATCACTAAGTCATCAATTATTAATTAGATCACTACTGATGACATTGTTTTAGGTGATAAAATCCAACAAGAAAATCTTCAACAAGGAATAAAATATACACATTTAAAAGGGCTCAACAAACAATATAACTTCAGAATCATTTTTACATCTTAATGATTTGCATGTAACTACTTTGTACCTCCATTTAATTCCAGATTAAGCCCTGACAAAGAGGAACTTATTTATCTGAAGTGGTTTGCTAGGTCCTAGGTGTCTCTCGTATTTGATTCTCCTTATTTTGAGAATGAATAAAGAAAAAGTCTAAAGGCTGAATGTAGAGGGAAAGTCTTCTGATTCTGTTAATGGTTTACAAGGCTCCTCAGGAGGGAGGAGGATCCTGCACTAATTTATAATCAATCAAGAGAAAAAACCCTTTGGTGCTCCTCACATTTTCTGTAACCAAAAGATGGCTTATAGCCATGGCTTTTCAAAATTATAAGTTGCTTAGGAAACTGGCTCACTGGCAAATACACTTTTGGACAGCAGTCTGACCCTGAGAACTCATCTTTGCATTTCTGGCTCAGCACTGCAGCCTGGCTCATCTTCACTCCTTCTGATGCTGACGGTCGCTAGGCAACTCAAAGACTACAGTTGTGAACAGGAATTAAGCACCAACTGCCATAATTTGGCTTCTTCTGTATACAAAGTAAGGAAAGGTCATGCTCCCAGATGGTTTTTTTTTGTTCTTGATGGACAAGCATCCAGTCAGCATATGTAAAAAGCCTGCCTTGAATGGCTGTCAGCAGCAGTGATGCACAGAATCAGCTGAGGAGCACATGTGTAAAAGACACACTCACAGCTGATGGGATTAGAATTTAGCATTACCCTTTTCAAGAGGCCCACAGATCCTATCATCTCAGACACATAGAGCTTCTTTTTAAGTGAGGTTGTCATAAGCTTTCTGCTGCATTTCACTTGTTCAGTATTAAAACAGAAAAACGAATTCAGCACTAAGTTCAAAGAGACATTCTGAGGTAACATATACAGGCTGACACATGCTTGGAATGAGGCTTGTTGCTGACTTCCATAATAGCAAGATCAGTCCTCGAGACTTAACCCTGACATTCATCAAAGAACTGACCACAGTAGTTCTTGAAAAGAAGCCTGAAACACATTGTGAGGAGCATAAACAAAGCCTGTCTGAAAAGAACTCCAAATTCCCAAACACTTGGCAGTGGATATGCATGTGTCAATGCCACTGACTGGAATTACACAGGCATGGCAGAAGAATATGCTGCTTTATGGTGAAATGTGCAAAGCCTCTTACAGCACTGATTACTGGAGGGAGCAGATCATTAAAAACCAGTCTGAATATAAAAGCAAGCTGGAAAGCATGAGTGTCATCTATACATGCACTGTGTGCTTCTAGTTTAATCCATTTTTAATACTAACCTTAAGCCCTGCTGCTCCCTTCTCTCCTGCTATGCCAGGCAAACCAGGTTCACCCTAAAGGCAGAGAAAACAAGATATGAGGTTAAGACAGACATGATGATGTATATTAACAGTATTTCCTCTACTGTCTCATATGGGGTAAGTTAATGATAAAGTCTTAAAAGGTTCTGTGAATACATACTCCACTGTTAGACACTAAAAGGCCTTAGTTCATCAGTTTGGGTGGATTAAGTCTAACTCCTGTGCAGAAAAGATATCATTCTACTGAAGGCAGTGGAAATACACAGATGTTAAACTAAAACAGTAAACAGAACTGTAACTTCTGGCTCTGAAAAGTTGGCCAATTGCTGTCCCAGCACTGTCATCCCAGCAAGACTGCCAATGCTTTCCCCTTTTCCACAATTCAGAAATACTGCAAGAAAAGCTGATCTGAAATGATTTTGACATTGATAAAGTAATGGTTGGCCTTTGTCTTAAAACTCCTAGGGGTGATGGTTGGTTATGTAAAACCTGCAGGAGNCCAGGCCTCAAAAAAAGCCTTCCATTAAGAAAGGAATTTTCTCCTTACTTTCACAGTCATACTTTAATACAGATAGATGAAGTCTGATTCACTGCAAGTGCAGTTCTGCTCTATTTCTAAATAGGGTCATCAACTGGAGAAGAGGAAGCTGCTCTCTACAACTACTTAGAAGGTTGGAGTGAGGTGGGGATCACAGAATCAAAGAATGTAAGGAGATAGAGGGGATCTCAAGAGATCACCTAGTTTCACAACCTGCCAGAGCAGGATCATTAGAGCAGGTTACATAGGAATGTGTCCATCGGTTTTGAGTATCTCCAGAGAAGGAGACACCACTACCTCTCCAAGCAGCCTGTTTCAATGCTACAGCATCCTCACAAGACAGTTTTCCCTTATGTTTAGGTTGATCTCTCTTCTCACTAGTACCAAGTGACTNAAAAAAAAAAAAAAAGATCTGGAAAAGACTGAAGTGAGATTCTTCCATAAGCCCTTTGCTGTGTAAATATGCTAACAAACATTGCAAGCAAATTGGAAACAGTAGTTTCTATCAGAAAGTTCATATCAGAAGCTCAGTGGACAATTTCATAGTCTTCAAACTTAGCAGACACAATGAACCAATGCTTTACTCAAATGTTACAGAGGAGTTAGGACAAAGGCTTGTTCCAAACACAACAAGCATCTCCCAGGCCTCAAAAAAAGCCTTCCATTAAGAAAGGAATTTTCTCCTTACTTTCACAGTCATACTTTAATACAGATAGATGAAGTCTGATTCACTGCAAGTGCAGTTCTGCTCTATTTCTAAATAGGGTCATCAACTGGAGAAGAGGAAGCTGCTCTCTACAACTACTTAGAAGGTTGGAGTGAGGTGGGGATCACAGAATCAAAGAATGTAAGGAGATAGAGGGGATCTCAAGAGATCACCTAGTTTCACAACCTGCCAGAGCAGGATCATTAGAGCAGGTTACATAGGAATGTGTCCATCGGTTTTGAGTATCTCCAGAGAAGGAGACACCACTACCTCTCCAAGCAGCCTGTTTCAATGCTACAGCATCCTCACAAGACAGTTTTCCCTTATGTTTAGGTTGATCTCTCTTCTCACTAGTACCAAGTGACTGAACAAGAGGAAATGGTCTCAAGTTGCACCAGGAGAGCTTTAGGCTGGATATTAAAAAAAAAAATCTTTACTGAAGGAGTGATTAGGTACTGGCTGTAGAAGTGAAGTCACCATCCCTGGAGATGTCCAAAAAACATGTAGAGTTGACACCCCAGAACATAGTTTATTGGTCACTGTGATGTTAGTTTGACTGTTGGACTCAGAGGACTTCCCCCCTGAAAGAATACTATGATTCTATGAATGACTATTCAATTTCATCAAAATCTGGACTATTTGAAAATGTAAAACAAAAACATGGATGTTCTGTCAAAACTCCAGTGAGGAATTTTCCAAGGTATTTTTCCAAGGTATTTTCTCCTTACCAAGAGCTTAATGCTACTGTTAGGTAGCATTAAGCTCACAGGGAATTAAATAGCCATTGGAGTCAGCCCTTTGTCAAGGCTCCTTTGTACTACAGTAGGATGGATTAGCACAGGCATTTGATACATCAGTAGTCAGGATTTGAAGCTGTTGGAGATTAGGTGAAAGTGTCCTAAAGGATTGACCTGAAAGGCACTTGAAGGAAACTGCCAGTTGACAAGATGAAGCAGAAGGGACCAATGAATATGCAGTTGTTTCTCCTCATCCCCACACCACAAATAAGTTTGTTTCTGTGCCCTTTGTTGTAAAGCAGCTGCTGTCAGCTGACACTTTCAGGGGCTTAAATCCCTAATCAAAAGGTTGACACCCCAGCTTGCACTTTCCTCCCAGGTTTACATATCAGTGCTATGAATGCAGAGAGCTGTGACAAAAAGGAGAGCGCAGAAAAGGGGACAAAAGAATTACCTTCTTTCCTTTGTAAAGAAGTGAGAATGTCAGGCTGTCATGTAGTCACACTGAATCCCTGTTCATACCAACAGTCACTTATCTGACCTATAGGTCACTTTCCTATAGCAAACATTACACTTCTGGCACTGAAAGTACCAGTCAGAGGCATCAGCACAGCAGAAATTAGCTCTGGGAATGCAAGAGATAGAAAGCAAATATGGAAGGACAGCACAGATATGACCTTGTGGCTTTATACTTTGGAAATTATTATCTTTCTGTTTATAATGGCTGAAGAACAAGGGCTAAAATAATTTTCTGTCATACCTACAGCATTCTATTCTCTATTTCAGAGCGCTGTTTTCTTGTCCATACAAGGAATCAGAGAGTAATAAGATGAAATAAAGATGTACAACACGTAAGCAACTCCATACCCTATCCCTGGTGACCAGTCCCAGTTCACAGAACAGTCAGGTTTGTGGCAGGGAGCCTCCACTTTTCATGCTGCACGTCTTGTAGACATAGTAGTCTGGTTTTATGTGTAGGTATTTCTAACAACTCCTTTAAAGCCTAATGTAAAAAAAGCCTCAAGAAAACAAAAAAACACCAAAACTCTCCAACCAATAGAAAACAAACAAAACACTCTCAAAACCCCACAAAAACACCCAATATCCCACCCTCAACCAATAAAACAACAAAGCCTTGACAGACCTCCCATCAATTAGGAAATTCCCAAAGCAGCTGTGAAGAAAAACTGCAGCTAACATTCAGAAGCTGAGCAGACTGATAGCTCTTCCATTGCTATGTATTAAAATACTGTGACATGTCAGGAACGTTGGTCCCAAAAGATGACTTTGCTTCTTGACATGAAACCAATTTAAAATACTTCTGTTAGGAACTATAGTTAATTATGTTCCTTTCATTTCTCTGTTTATTAGTCAAAACACATATTAGAAGCAGAGTCCAAATGACTGCATAAGTATGCTTCAGCCTCACAGGTTGGGTTTTTGGAGATACACAAATAACCATAGCTGCCCTTTACAAGGCTGAAGATGGGCCGTGGCTAATGTCCTTCCTGACTCACACTGCAGCCTCTTTTTAACAGCACTGACAGAAAAGGTGTTAGGCTGCAGAAGCAATTTTCTTTTGATCATCATCTAGCTTTCAAATTAAGACTGCATATTACATTTTCCCCCCCTTACACAGAATCACTGAATAGTTGCCCTTAGAAGGCACCTCTGGAAACCTTGTTCAGCTCTCCCTACTCAAGCATAGTCACTTGCAGCTGCATGCCAAGGATCCTGTCCAGATAGCATTTAAGTACATGGAGGCTCTACAGACTCCCCAGGCAATGTGTCAGAGCTCAGTCACATTCACAGTAAAAAAAGGTGTTTCCTGCTGTTCAGATGGAACCTCCTGTGTTTTAATTTGTGCCCAATGCCTCTGGTCCTCTCACTGGGTAACACTGAAAAGCACTTGGCTCACCTCTTCTCACCTTCCCTTCAGATGTTTGACCAATTGGTAAGATTCCTCTAAAGGAATGCCAAGAATGCACCCAACCCAGTCATTACCTTTAGGAGTTTCAGATAATTCAAAGAATAACCAGAAAGGATGTTCTGCTCTGGAGCCCTCAGTACAGGAAGGACATGGACCTGATGGATTGGGTCTGGAGGAGGGCCACCAGAACGAACAGGGGGCTGGAACACCTCTGCTACAAGGACAGACAGAAGGAGGTGGGGTTGTTCAGCCTGCAGAAGAGAAGGCTCCAGGGAGACCTAATCACCACCTTCCAGACCTGAACAGGGCCTGCAAGAAGGTTGGAGACTGTTTACAAAGGCCTGCAGTGCTAGGACGAGGGGCAATGCTTTGAAATTAGAGAAGAGTAGATTTAGAGTGGATGTAGGAACAAGTTCTATACAATGAGGACAGCTGAGCACTAGAACAGGTTGCCCAGAGAGGTGGTTAAAGAACCACCCCTGGAAATATTCAAGGTCAAGCTCTATAGGGCTCTGGGCAACCTGATCTAGTTGAAGATGTCACTGCTTACTGCAGGGTGTTTGGACTAGATGACCTTTGGAGGTCCTTTCCAGCTCATGTGATTCTATGGTTCTATGATTTTGACAGCATGCAAGAACAACTTGGTTCAAGTCTATTAGCATTGAAAGAAAGTCTCTGTTTCTGTAATTGGGCAAAGAACTCCTTTCAACACCCTGCTCAATAAATAAGTAGTAAAATCCTCAAACGGTCTGGTGGTAGGAGCAGCCTTAATGTTTAGACTGAAGTGATTCTGAATTTGCTAAGCATTTAAATGTGTAAAGCACTGTGTGGGCTCTGCTGTTAACATGAGAAAAATCTGTCAATACAAACTCAGAAAAACTGCTTCAGCATGGGTCTGAAAATGACCCACCAGAGTCAGTATCAAAGGATTCAAGGCAGTTAAAAGTATGCTTCTCCTTACTGGAGTGCTCCATGCCCTGGAGGCATATACCTTCATATCTAGAATTAATCAGCTAAAAATAACATGGCTGGAGGCCTCAGCTTTTCTTGTTTGTAACAGAAAAACAGCCTGGAGGCTGCTGTTCTGAAATAGATTTAGTTTTGGTGAGATGCATAACTCACTCTGCTCCAGCTGGTTGATACCACCTCGCCCTGAGAAGAAAGGCTGTCAGTATTGCTATATTTTTCAGTCACTAGAATATAATCAATTTTAGGGATAAGGAAACACAAGAGGCCTCCAAACCTAATCCAGTCTAATTTTACTCTGAAACACATAAATTAGGACAGAAGGGGAAAAAGTGATTTCTCAGGCATGTTACTGTGATTTCCATTTCAAACCAGGGTTGAATTACCTCCTTTCGACTTTCTTTTCACCTCCTCAAAAGTAACTTAAAATTGTTTGTTTAAGGACTGGAAATCTCTCCTGGCCCACTCACCACCTGAAATTAAGTGGAAAGACTCTTCTACAGGACTCAGCTGGCCTGCAAACCTGTCTGAGGGTTTGTGAGCTACATTTCATGATGTTTCCTTCCTTTATATACTTTATTGGAAAAATTGTTAGCAGATGCATACCCTTCCTCATTTCTCTAAAGAAATGTGATAATACTACTTTCAAAATGTATCCCCTACACAGTACATGCTGATAGGGAAGTTCATGCAAATTGAAGGAAGAAGTGTGAAGAAAGCACTAAGAAAAGCACACACTCAGGCTTGAAGGCAAGTGATTAAGAAGGGAAATTCTTCTGAGGTTTGTCAGACTGCTGCTGTCAAACTACTGAAGCAATTTGAAATGATCTAGCCTGACTACACACTCTGTTTTCAGTACACCCTTACAAAACCTCCCAAATACCAAGTGAGAAAAAACATTCAATGGAAGTGTAAAGGGTTTATGCACTCCAGACAAACTCACATTTAGAGAGCTGGTTGCACAGACTCCAGAAATTGGGCTCTTTCAGGCCAAGTGTACTCCCTGCTTAAAGGACCTCCCCTTTTCTCCTTATGTTGCTGCTGTCATACCAGAACCACTTAAAAGATACCAGCATGGATACTCTGTGTTTGCACAGCTGAACTTTGCAAGACTCTTTCTGGTCGTTTCACTGTGATTGATGTAGGAGTCCAGTATCCTAATATCACTGCAACCTCATGTTCTTCATGCAGGTATAATCCTTTCTTGTGCTATTCAAGTGCCTGAGACATGGAGAAAGTGCAGGTTATCTCCCATAGCATCTTGCTATGAAGCAATCTGCTGCAGGTGGATTGTACAACAGCCTGCAAAGGCAGCACTCAGAAAGACTCTCCTTGCTATCTCCATCCCGTGGACAGCACTCTAGTTGCAGGAGTTACTGGGCAGCTCCTTTCCAGTTGCTGTTCTCAACAAGATAAGTAGAGTGTGGCCATAATTTCCCAAATGCAGGAAATTGCACCCTTGCAAGACTATTAGTAATGTTTCATGGAATTTGGTCTAAAACCCAAAAATAAAAAAAAAAAAAACAACAAAAAAAACCAACCAACCAACCAAACCCCCAAAAAACCAAAAACCAAACCAAAACAAAACCAAACAAACAAAAAAACCCCAACCCAACCCCCAGTTAAGTCTTTATAGCAATGATTTTTCTACTACACTTCATGCAAGGAAAAAAAAAAAAATCTACTGCTCAACAGTCCTGCAGAAACATGTGGGTCATGTAAAATTACACTTACTCTAATATCTAGAGAACGCCTAAGAGAAGTGGTTCATAAGTTAAGGGATTAGAAAATGGTTCTAAATGCACTCAGAATTTATGATCTCATTCCTAGACCTATTGGTCAAACTTGTCAATCGTCTCCTGTAATCTACTATTTTAATTAAAGAAGTGGTGAAGGGAAAGGAAAAGAAAAATTACAGAGAAAGGGATAAGATGGAGATGACCTAACTTTGTATTATTCAATTGCTTAAGGGGAAGGCAAAGATAATTCATTGCTGGCATTCATCAGCTGAAAAATATTTCATTGTCCAGATGAGGAAAGCATTTACACATACACACTTAATTTTAAGCAGAGCTTAACACTAACTGCCTTTTAAGCTAAGAAAAAATATTAACTTGGAACTTAGTGCACTGCACATGCTGCTGTTTGACAGAGCAAGTTCATGGATTAAAAGGCTACCAAGACAGTGAGGCTTTTGTAAAGCTTTGGTACTACATACATTTTAGAAAGGGAATGACTTGTATCACACATTCAACTAGAGTTCAACTACTCTGCAAATCAACATGAATCTGTATGAGAAAAGCCAGGACTGCCAACAGACAGCTCACAGCACAGCCCAGCTCTTAAAATGCCTGCTCTGGTCTTCATGCTGCAGTATCTTCTGTTTCACACTGCAACTCTTTTGTTTCATAGAAAATGGAAGAATGGACGCTTTGGTAGGAAAATATTAACGTGGGAGTCTTGGGTTGGAATATACTTTCTAACTTTAGATATGGCTTCAGTTTAACTTTATTTTTATCACTAGTTCCAAACTAGCAGAATTACCTGTTTATTACAAGAAGTAGCAACATTCAACCCTCATCTCCTTAGCATTGCATGAAAATCATGTACTTTGTGCACAGAAGGAAGTGCTTACTAGTCCATATTAATCATGGATTGTGAAAATCAATAATGTGATTACATTTCACTTTTATCTGTATGGGTTTTATCCTGTTACCTAGATTTTAGTTTACTTTTTTTTTTTTTCTTTTTTTAAACTGAAAAGTCAAACACTACAGCTACACTGAAAAAATTCATAGATTGTAGAATGCTTTAAGTTGGGAGGGACCTTGAAGATCATCTAGTTCCAACCCCTCTGCCATGGGTAGGGATACTTTGCACTAGATCAGGTTGCTCCAGGTTGACATCTTTATTCAAGTGATAATAATTTAAGAATATCTTCCAAGTTTTACATGCTGTAATTCTTGAAGTACATCAAATAAAGCTAAATCCATAAACTGAAAATATTAGGAGCTGGTCCTACAGCACTTCTAAAGTTAATAAACAGCATCTAAAGATGTGCTTGCATTTTCTCTTAATGATAGGCAACTGCAAACTTCTTTTCGTGCCCATGACACATGACCTCAAGTGAGTCTATGTGGTCTCCTAAGAACTGGTACACAAACCTGCCAGCGCAGCTTAAAAAAAAAAAGCCACATCTCCCCAAATGACACTTGAATGAGCAGTTTTGCACATTCAGTAGACTGAACTTATTCCATCGACATCCCTTTTTTGTGCTGATCCAAGTAAAGATTTCTGGCTAGAGTTCTATCTGATGTGATTTACAACTCCACCCTGTCCAGACTTCTTACATTTTATTTATTTTATTTTATATGAGGACAGGTGGAGGGAGCTGGGTTTGTTCAGCCTGGAGAAGAGAAGGTTCTAAGAAGACTTTACCATGGCCTTGCATTACCTGAAGGGAGCTGTACCTGAGGTAGGCCTAGGCAGGACAAATTAGGCTTGTACCTCTCCTGGCTTACCCAGCCATGTTTTTCTGCTCTCCCTCCTGCTCTTTTGGGGAGAGCAACCACGGGAAAAGGGACAAAGAGCCTGGAGCCACTAAGTCTGGGGTCTGTGGCCTGCCCAGCAACTGCACTAAACAAGGTGCACAGGGTTGCCTTGTGCAAGGCTGTGTTCTGCCCAAAGAAGGGTAAAGGAAGCCTATGGCTTCATCCAAGATGGCCAAATCTTGGCTAACTGCCATTGGATTGGCTATCCTGTGTCCAAAGGCCCATTGGTCTCAGGCTGTATTGGATCAAAGGAGATGAGCAGGGAGCACAGAGGCCTTTGCCATTCCAAGGTGTGTCTGTGCCTGCTGCCTCCTTGCTCCTGAGCTGAGGCTCTGATCCCTCCACGCATTGGGCCTGCACAGCCGGCGTGACANCATGTTTATATTCATTAGTTACTTCTAGATCCTATATTATAGCCTGTACATAGTTTCCATAATGTTGCAAAGAGCCTGTTATTGTTATTATTAAATGGTGCTCAGGGTGATGCAAGTTCTGAATATTTAATATTAATAAACTGTTAATATTTTTCAATATCACCTCTCAGTAATTAATTACCCCTCCCCATCTTCAAGACAGGGGCCTATAAGAATGCTGGAGAGGAACTGTTTACAAAGGCCTGCAGTGACAGGATGAGGGCCAATAGTTAGAAATTAGAGAAGAGTAAATTTAGATTGGATGTTAGGAACAAGTTGTGCACCATGAAGGTGGTGGAACACTGGAACAGGTTGCCCGTGGAGGTAGTAGAGGCTCCATCTCTGGAGATATTCAAGGTCAGGCTCGACAAGGCTCTGGGCAACCTGATCTAGTGGCTGATGTCCCTGCTTACTGCAGAGAAATTGGTCTAGATGACCTTTGGAGGTCCCTTCCAACCCAAGCCATTCAATGATTTTCCTGTACATCTAAAGAAAATAATGTACAAAGTTTATCTTCACTGGCTTTTCACTTATTCTTTCACAAGAATTTCTTGTGTGATGTACAGAAACAATTGATAAGTGCCACCTACCATTCGAGTTGCAACTGAAAACACAAAGCAAAAATTGTAAGGTCTTAATGCAAATTTATTTCATTTTTTTCCCCAAGAATTTCTTGTGTGTTCTACCTATCTAATTCTATTTTTTTCCTGCCATTCCACAGTCATGATTTTTTTTTTTTTCTAATGGATGTGATGCTTGTGGATATGGTTTAGTAACTCAGCAGTAGTGATGGGATTGTGAGTTCTAGGCAAGTGGTTGGACTTCATGATCTCAAAGGTCTCTTCCAACCTTTGCAGCTCTATGATTCTATGATAACACTCTATTCAAAAATGAGGGTCCTAGCATTATCACAGAAGTGATGTGGCTGATTACTACATCATGTCTTAAACCCACTGTCAAAACACAGCTCTAGCACTGGATATTATGCTATTAGAAACAACACATCCTTTTTGTTAGGAAAGAAGGGTTGAAATGAAACTATTTGAAACAACTTATTGCTTCTATTCCTAAGGCTTTCAGGGAGGAAGGCAACAAAAGGATTGTAAATAACTTTTACACTACTATGTCTTGCTGCTTAAACACATAAACAATCTAAATCACATCTTTTCCTTTTGTTATTCACTGCAGGTGCCTTTGATGTTCACTAGGAATGTGAGTGTCTGTGAGAACAACAGATGGATAATACTGTTTACAGTCAGGGAGGGATATTATTTAAACCCTACCACCTAGATTTGCCAACAAACCTTAGGAGTGCTGTGAAATCCTGCTGCTTTACTGTGAGCCCTCCTGTGACCCCTCCGTATGGAGGGCTCTTCTGAACTAGGAGTTATCTTGCTGATGGCACTGCAAGATGATGCTGACTTGCCTGAGTTAGTATTTCCTTTTGGTGGTGTTCAAGAATACATCTGTTTGATTAATTTCTCTTCATTTTTGTAGCCAACATCCATCACAGAAACATAGAATTGTTTCAGTTGGATCTCTAAGACGACAGAGTGCAACATTCAAACTAACACCACCGTGGTCACTAAACCCTGTCCCAAAGTGTCATGGCCACATGTTTCTGGAACTCTGGGGGGACTCTGGCTCCACCACCTGCCTGGGCAGCCTGTTCCAGTGCCTGACCACTCTTTCAGTGAAAGGTATTTCCTAATATCCAACTTAAACCTCTTCTGGTGCAATTTGAGGTCATCTCCTCTTGATCTATCACTTGATACTACGAAGAAGAGACCAATCCCCATCTCCATACAATCTCATTTTAGGTAGTTGTAGAGGAGAAAGAGGTCTCCTCTCAGCCTCCTCTTCTGCAGAATTTCACATTATTCTCTACCTTTCCAGTCTCTTTTTATTCTCTACTTACAGATGTATTAATGATGTATTAACACTGTATAAATGTCCAGTATCAACATCAAGTGTTTGCATCATAGGATTGAGTTAACAAAAAGTGAAGAATAAAAATCCACAGGAAAAATCTTACTTTGGAAATACATTGTCCAAAGCTGCACATCCCTAATATGCATTTCTTTCAGGAACTTACCAGTCCTTATGAAATCTGATAAGCAAATTTCACCTTAGTTAATTATATTTGTTTATATTTGTTGTTTGTCGAAGTAAAACTATTGCAAAGTACTTCAGCACACAAAACAGACTGTACAGAAGCCAATTTGAAAGCACAGTTCTGGACCTAAGGTTGCATATTGCTCACGTGAACAAGCCCTGAGTAGCTTTAACCAACTACATAAATAATGGCAGTGCTGACAAAGTCAGGGAACTCACCACTTGTCCGTCTCTCCCTGGAACACCAGGCACTCCAACAGAACCCTGGTGGGAAACAGATGCTGATGTTTAGCAAATTAAACAGCTCATGAAACCTTTCATCATTGGTGAATGTTTGCTTATTGTAACTGCAATAAATTCTGAGGAAAAAATAATTTTTGTCCAAGTTGAGCTCTCTTTTCAGTTGAGGTTTGACACCAGTTAGACAAGTTCTCATGTTGTGTATTTTAATGAGTGTCCCACTGCATGGCCTCTTCTAGAAAGAAGCCTAAGGTTGATGGCTGCTTTGTAATGTTGTGGATGCCTCCCAAGAAACGTAAGGGTTAAAATGCAATTCCATTTAACACTGTTAATAAATGTAGAGACTGATCCCACACAATCAAACACAGCACCTGGGCAAAACCATTAGTACTTCAAGACAGATGCTCCAAGCTCAGCAACTGGTAATGCTGGTCTTTCTTCAGGCTTTTAAGAGATAATCTGCAACAATTCAGCCTGATGGTGCAAATTACTCCTTGAAATTCCATCAGCAGTACAGTAATCAAGATTTAAAAGCCAAACATAAGGAGTGGACAAAGAAGGAAAGCAAATTATTAATACTGACTTGTGACATTTACAGAGATCTTTTTACAAAGGTCTCACTCTGTAAGCTTCTATATGATGGATGATTTTTCTGAAGGAACTTATGTGACTGCTGATACAGATGTTCAGTGGAAACCTGAGGCATGAGGAAAGCAGGAAAACCACATGTGCTTGCACAGCATTCTCCTTGTTTCTCCTTGTCTTCAATAATAAAAAGCTCAGCAACTGAAAG
>VWYK01028998.1:0-16774 GCA_013399775.1 Semnornis frantzii | reverse complement strand
TGAGGACAGGCTGAGAGAGTTGGGGCTCTGCAGCCTGGAGAAGAGAAGGCTTCCAGGAGACCTCATAGTAGCCTTCCAGTATCTGAAGGGGGCCTACAGGAAGGCTGGGGAGGGACTATTGACAAGGTCTTGCAATGACAGGACAAGGGGCAATGGGTTTGAAGTGGCAGAGGGGACATTTAGACTGGATGTTAGGAAGAAGTTGTTTGCAGTGAGGGTGGTGAGACACTGGCACAGGTTGCCCAGGGAGGTTGTGGCTGCTCCCTCCCTGGAGGTGTTCAAGGCCAGGTTGGATGAGGCCTTGAGTGACCTGTGCTAGTGGGAGGTGTCCCTGCCTGTGGCAGGGGGGTTGGAACTAGACGATCCTTGAGGTTCCTTCCAACCTTACCATTCTATGATTCTATGATTCCATAAATAATATTGGAAAACAAAGTGATATATTGTCATTACTGGAATAGTCAAAGATTAGCACTGTTTACAGAAGATAAAATCAATATTCATTTTAGTCATCCTGTGCTTAAACTGGCATTTTATACAGATTTTCAGCAGCTGAATGGCAAAGTCTTATAGGGAGTGTATCCATACAGTATGTAATGGCTCTGAGCAATAGCTAAGGTAGTGCTATGACATGCTTCTGAATACAATACAATTTCCTCACATTACAAAAATATTGAGACACATTCCTCCACTGTGTGGGAAGCACAGATTAGGTATGTAAGAAAAGATAAGATGAACTTCAGGTTCACCTTTTCAAAAGAAGTTTTATGTGATTGAATATCTGCCGCAGAGGCAGAGTTACCATGTTTGGCATCCTGGTTAGAAGGGACAGCCAACAGTCTCCTTAGTGCTGCTGCTGCCAAAAGATGTTTCCATTAAATTACAGTAGGGAGGATAAAACCTGAGGTATTTTCAGAACTGGTCATAAACTGACATTACTTGAATTTTGGATAGTCTTCCTTAGGCAATGCAGTATTTAGAAACACAGACACACAAAGCTGAAAATATAACTTTCTAAATATGAGCCGAAACAAAAATCAAGTCATGTAAGCAAGGAAAGTAAAGGGTCTAAAGGTTGTACCTCTGATAATTTCATTAAAGCAAAGGACTAAAAGACCAGCAAATCAGTCTGAGCATTATTATTTACTTTGGAGATGATTAGATCAAGTTCTAATGCTTTTGTTCTGTGAAGGGAGAGCAAAGGAGAGAAGAAATGAGGGAGAAGTGAATTAAACCCTGAAATATGAGATAAAAGAGTTTTACTGCAAGATATAGATCTGCCTATAGATATAGATCTTGAACCTAAGATCATTTATTTGCCAATTCACACTGCGGGACCTAAGCCACGAAAAGCTGTATTAAAAAAAAAAACAAACCATTTTCCTACATTCTGGGTAATTTGTTTCTCAATTCCACCATATTTCAGCATGGCAAAGCATTAAAGTATACAAGTTCTGCAATCCTTTACAGTTCTCCTATCTCCTGTGGAGAGATACTGTAAATATCATTGACAACTGTAATAACTGGACATTGTTAGAGCAATGCTAACAGCGAGGGTTAACAGCTTGTGCGTGTAGAAATACTTGAAGTCAGACAGAATGCCATTATTATGACCTTGTGCTGACCACATTCTATGAAGTGTTACATGATCAGGGACAGGGAAGTTGCTTAATGGAAGTTATATAGTAGCTAGATGTATCCTTGTCACACTTCATCTAAACTGATACATTGCAATGGTCCGCACTGCTCAGACCTGGCAATTACTGTCCAATTCCAATCTATTCCACACTGCCACTATAATGAAAAATAATTAGGAGCCTGAAAATGAGTTTTCACATGAAATGGTTTCAGTGCTTGGACACAATCGCCTTTGGCAGATGGCTTTGAGTTTGCTTTAATATAATAAAGACAGTTAATCATCTCTAAAGAGTGCACAGAATGAATAAACTTTTAACACTACTTTCTCCTCTGAAACTCTCATATTGACCAAATGTTTAATACCAAAGAGTTTGTGTTTTTAATGAGTGAGTGTTCTCAAGCAACTGATATCCAAGAATATGTGCATGGTCTTGTCCACCCTATAACAAATTCAGAGGCAAATTTCTTCTTGTCGGAGTTTAGAAACTAATACCAAAGAAAAAAATAAAGGAGATAGATAGATAGATAGATAGATAGATAGATAGATAGATAGATAATTTCATAGAATCACAGAATCATAGAATGGTAAGGTTGGAAGGGACCTCAAGGATCATCTAGTTCCAACCCCCTGCCATAGGCAGGGACACCTCCCACTAGCACAGGTCACTCAAGGCCTTGTCCAGTCTGGCCTTGAACACCTCCAGGGAGGGAGCAGCCACAACCTCCCTGGGCAACCTGTGCCAGTGTCTCACCACCCTCACTGCAAACAACTTCCTCCTAATATCCACTTTAAATCTCCCCTCTGCCACTTTAAACCCATTACCCCTTGTCCTGTCATTGCAAGACCTTGTCAATAGTCCCTCCCCAACCTTCCTGTAGGCCTCCTTCAGATAAGGCTACTCTAAGGTCTCCTGGAAGCCTTCTCTTCTCCAGGTTGAAGAGCCTCAACGCTCTCAGTCTGCCCTCACAGTAGAGCTGCTCCAGCCCTCTGATAATTTTTTTCCTCTCTTAAATATTGTAACAGTATAGATCTTTGGGATATTTTAATGAACTCTAAGAAATTAGAGCCTATGAATTGAAGGAAATTATGTGGCATAGTATTAGAGAGATTCTTGATAATTTTGGGGAAATTGTGTCCCTAGATCTGTCAGCACAGAAACTGGTAACAGTGGGAAGCATTTCATCTGATTTCAGTTGCTTACAGTGCTGCTGTTAGTCACTTGAGTCTCCCTTTGTAGTCAAGGTAGAGAAATAGTCACTTCTGAGATGCATTTGGTATGACTTGTATGAGATGCCTACTTCTGGTTGAGATGAATTGCAATAAAGAAAGCATATCAATTTCTTTTCCTTGACTTTAGTCCTGAGTGATTAGTTCAGATGCAGATGTCAATAGCATTTAAAGTTAGATTCAATAAATCTGCCTTGAATAACTGTTTGATTTTCATTAAACTATTTGCCAGGTTTTCATAACAGTTTTATGTATTTATATTTAACACATGACTTAAGAGACACCAAACAATGTCTCATGGATATGTTATAAATCATCCTGTGTAATGCTCTGAATAAAGGATGGATAAAAACCATTCCACTGCATCCATTGAACTCTGAATTTTATACCCAAACAGCAGTACTAACAAATAGAGATAACCCCAAACAAAACCCCAAACAAGCAATCTTTTCCGGAAGAACATAAAGAGACAAACCCAAAAAACAGTGAAAAATATCTGACATCTTTGCAAAGGTAATAAAGACCTACATATTTGTGCAGGTTCAGATTGTTGTTTTGTGTAGAAGGGATTTAAATGTTCTCCTATAAGGACAGGCTATAAGAGTTGTGACTCTTCAGCCTAGAGAAGAGAAGGCTTTGAGGAGATCCTATAGTAGCCTTCCATTATCTGAAAGGGGGCCTACAGGAAGGCTGGGGAGGGACTATGGACAAGGTCTTGCAATGACGGGACAAGGGGCAATGGGTTTAAAGTGGCAGAGGGGAGATTTAGACTGGATGTTAAGAAGAAATTTTTTGCAGTGAGGGTGGTGAGACACTGGCACAGGTTGCCCAGGGAGGTTGTGGCTGCTCTCTCCCTGGAGGTGTTCAAGGCCAGACTGGATGAGGCCTTGAGTGAGTTGTGCTAGTGGGAGGTGTCCCTGCCTATGGCAGGGGTTGGAACTAGATGATCTTTGAGGTCCCTTCCAACCTTACCATTATGATCTTTGAGGTCCCTTCCAACCTTACCATTCTATGATTCTAAATGGAAAGAGATGTAGACAGGGCCACTACTGGGAAAAGAATATAAAATGGGCCAATGTTACTGCTAGTGAATAACGGGGCTGCTTAGATAAAGAACAGATCTGGCAGCAAGAAAACTGAAAGTACGAAAGCCCAAAACTATGAGAAGTATTCTGAATGTCCCAAAGTTCTCATTTTATCTGCTTCTACTCAATACCTGTATGGTTTCTTTCTGCAGTTTTTCTCACAAGCCAAAGGGCACCAGGAATAAGAAGCATTTTGTCTTATCATCTCTGGTAGAAGGAATTGTTTCCCCCTTGGAAACATCTGGTTACAGTGTCCCCAGTGAAACCCTTCTTCTGTTTTGCTTTCTCTACAGAATTCCATGTCTTTGATTGTTTTGCTAGCAGCTTACTTATAAAAAGAAGAAAATAGGAGAGAGAGAAAGAGTGAGGGAGAGTAATGAAGGAATCTCTTACAGAAATCTAGACAGAAGTCTGAACTGTATTTTATACTTGTGATTCACTATTGATTAGCTTAGAATAAAAATGAATGAGTGCATTTTTCCTTTCCCACTAGCAAATGTTTGCANGTGTGTTTCAGGCCCTTCGCCAGCCTAGTTACCCTTCTCTGGACATGTTCCAACACCTCAATGTCCTTCTTGTAGTGAGAGGCCCAGAAGAGAACGCAATACTGAACTTGTGGTCTCAGCAGTACTGAGTACAGGGCAATGATCACCTCCCTGTTGCTGCTGGCCACAGTGTTTCTAATGCAAGCCCTACTGGTTTGCTTGGGCACCTGGGCACACTTCTGCCTGATATTCAGACTGTTACCCAATATTCCCAGGTCCCTCTCCTAGGCATAGGTTTCCAACCAAACCTCCCCAGGTCTGTAGCTTACCGTGGGGTTGTTGTGACCCAGGTGCAGGACCTGGCACGAATGGCTTCGTTAAACTTACAGTTAGCCTTGACCCATTGGTCTACTGCAAAGTCTCCCTATCCTCTAGTAGATTGACTCAGCCATCCAGCTTGGTGTCATCTGCAAACTTACTGAGGGTGCATTCAATCCTCTCATCCAGATCAGTGATAAAGATATTGAAGAGGACAGCCCTCCCATCTGGTCCCATAGACTTGTGAGCATCTAAGCTGAATTAAATGGAATTCTGAATTGTCTCTTAAAGATTGGCAGCAATCAATGCTCTAGGCTTCTCTATTACTTTTACATTATTACTTTGTTTATTTGGTCCAGACAATTTTTAAGCTCTTTTTAGGTATGTCACCTTCACCTTTTAACGCCTTTCTACCTCCTTACCAGTTCTGTAAAATCATTCTTCTCTGATACGTTTATAAGGTCTAAGGTTGTCTTATTCCAATAGAATTTTTTACAATTCACATTTTAAATTGCCATGACACAAGGATTTTCAAGTAGAAATAGTGAATAAGCCAAATACCTTGATTAGATATTTCTGTTTAGTTCTAAACAGAAATATATATTTATCAATCAATCAAATTTATTATAATACTTATATTGGAGGAATGTTGAATGTTGGTTTTAAGTGGTTTGAAAACTGATGAGTGCAGATCACACAGCAGCTCAGTTTTAGCCTTATTTCTAATATATTCAGTTATCTTGACTCTCAACTTCATGTCCTAGTACCTTTTTTTTTTTTTTTCTGTACAATCTGAGGGTACTCATGTGTCTTACACACTGATGTTCTCACTGATGTTTTTTCCTAGCTGTGGAACTAGCTGCTCTCTACAAGAAAACAATGTTTAAAGCTCAAATAAAACACACTTTGAATTCCAGTGTCTGAAGATATTTCTGAAGAACTCCACTTTCTACCTTCATAACAACACAATAAACAAACAAGCAAACAAATGGCAACCAAAAAGAAACAAACAAAGCAAAAGCACACACAACTACAACCCCCCCCCCAAAAAAAAACAAACAACAAACCCAAAACAAACAACAAACAAACAAAAAAACAACCAAAGAAGCAACCCACAAATTTGCAAACCTGTCAAAGGAATCTTCTCAAGGTCTATAACTTATAACTATAACTTATCAAGGCCTATAACAGGTTGCCAAGGAAGGTTGTGGCTGCTCCCTCCCTGGAGGTGTTCAAGGCCAGGTTGGATGAGGCCTTGAGTGACCTGTACTAGTGGGAGGTTTCCCTGCCTATGGCAGGGGCTTGGAACTGGATGATCCTTGAGGTCCCTTCCAACCTTACCATTCTATGATTCTATGATAACTATCTTATCCAGATTATAGCTGTCATTTTTTTCCTGAAATATTATAGTTAACTTTCAGTGTCTGAAATAAGATGAAAAATAGCCTAGCAGACCTTTGGGTATAGCCATGGAAAATTTTATACATCTCACAAAACAATATCCTGTCGTGATCATTTTATTGAGTAGCAGTGCCAACTTGTGGCATCCTGTCCAGGTGGGACAGTGCATCAAAAGCAAAGCTCAGAGAGGTGGAAAACTAGTTTTAATGTCTGCTCCTTGTGTATATCAGGGTGATCACAGGTCTTTTTTGGCATCAAGTGTGGTTCAGATGGTGCTGATATTCATGACATTCCCTCCAAAACAAAAAATAGGAATTAAAAAAATAGATACATGGACAGGTATGCTTGAAGAAAGAGTAGTGAAACTTAATTGCAATTATATTTAAAGGATATGCATTTTTAAGATGGTAAGATAATTTAAAAGGTGCGTGGGTGTTCTGCTTTGTTTTGGTTTGGTTTTATAATTGATTTTGTTTGTTTGTTTGGGTTGATTTGGGTTTTGTTTGTTTTCTATCTTTTTAGACACCTCCAGACCACATTTTCTGACTATGAATCTAAACCACTGTATGAAGATATTATGACAGTTGTGGGTTTGTTTTAATATGATTTTTTTTCCCCCCTAACATTTTGTTTTTTTTCTCCTCTACATTATCTGTATTGAAGTATTTTGTTGAGAAAATGCAAAAGGTAATGGATAAAAGGGATCTGTCTGAGTAGTGGGAAAAAAAATCCCTCCAGTCTGCAATAAAGAATTTTAGAATTGATCCAATTAATGTCAGATGTATATAAGAGGGAAGTGGGGCAAGAAATGGAGGTGGAAGAATAATGAGACTGTTGCATTCAAATGTTTTCTTGGTGTTCATAAAATCATAGATCACAAACTTGTATGAGACCTTAAGTATCATCTATCCCAAACTTTCTTGGCAAAAGCATGGTCTAGACAAGATGGTCCAGCACCCTGTCCAACTGAATCTTAAGAGTATCCAATATTGGAACCTGCACCACTTCCCTGGGGAGATTATTCTAATGGCTGATTTTTCTCATTGTGAAAAATTGTCCTTTTGTGTCCGGTCGGAATTTCCCTGGGAGTAACTTGTACCTGTCAACCCTTTTCTTTTCAATGTGAGTCCTTTTAAAAAGTGAGTTTACATCTTCTTTTTAGCCACCCTTTATGTACTGGTACATGGTGATATGGTCTCCCCTAAGCTTCCTTTTCTCAAGCTTGAACAAATGAAATTCGTTCAGCACTTCCCCATATGGCAAGTTTCCCAGTCCTTTGATCTTCTTTGTGGCCCGAAACAGACTTTGTGTTGTTCAGCTGAATAATGCAGAAACTTCAGAACAATAAACTTTAGAAGGCTATTATTGAGATGATTCAAATAATTTTTTTGTAGTGCATTGAGTGAAAGCCTCTCTAAAGGTACACTACAATACAACTGAAGACTCTATTATAACATAACAACCAAAAGACTTAAGACAGACACATGTGAAACTACTCTGTTGCTTCATGTATGAGTAGAAAAAAGAACCCTGTCCTATTTTGAGAAAATAGAAACAAAGACATATATTTAGGCAGTCACACCAATGTCATCAGTACAAAGGCACATGTAAAAGGTACCCACAGATACTGCTCTATGAGTGCTATGGAAGACAGATTTCTATGAAATCAATGTCATCATCAAGACCAAAGGACCTCACACAACACTAACATCAATGACAATTCTTCCCCTACTGGACTCCTCTAGTGCTTAAACACCATCTTCACTATGACTAATTCCTATGTGAAGCTGTGCCATTCCAGACAGGACAAATTCCTCATGTTGTAAATACAGAATATGGAGAATTTATTTGTTCACAAGTATGTAGGACGACACATAAAGGGGCATGTAAATAACCAGCTAACAAACACTGAGAGCTTTAAATGAAAAAATGCAATTTCTTAAGATATGCCTCATATCTACATCTGTATCTATATCTATATATTTATATTCATATCTATATCTATTTACTTATATCTGTATATATGAGGCATATCTTAACATACATATCTATATCGATATCTGTGTCTATAGTCATATCTATATCTGTATCTATATATATATATATAAAATCTGTATCTATATCTGTATATATGAGGCATATCTTAACATACATATTTATATGCATATCTATATCTGTATCTATATCTTTATATCTATCCAGTCTGTATCTATATCTGTCTCTATATATGAGGCATATTTTAACATACATCTATATCTATATCTATACCTATATATATAAATCTATATATCTATAACTGCATCTGTATCTATATTCATATATATATCTATATATCTATGTATCTATATCTGTATCTAGATCTATATTCATATCTGTATCTAAATATCTATATCTGTATATATGAGGCATATCTTAACAAACATATCTATATGTATATCTATATCTGTATCTATAGCCATATCTATATCTGTATCTATATATACATCTATATAATCTGTATCTATATCTGTATATATGAGGCATATCTTAACATACATATCTATATGCATATCTATATCTATATCTATCCAATCTGTATCTATATCTGTCTCTATATATGAGGCATATCTTAACATACGTACATATCTATTTCTATCTATCTCTATCTCTATCTCTATCTCTATCTCTATCTCTATCTCTATCATCTATATCTATATCTATATCTATCTAATCTGTACCTATATCTGTCTCTATATATGAGGTATATCTTAACATACATACATATCTATCTAGATCTATATATCTATATCTATCATCTATATCTATACCTATATCTATCCAATCTGTATCTATATCTGTCTCTATATATGAGACATCTTAACATATATACATATCAATATGAATATATACATCTCTCTCTTTCTGTTTATATATATTTATTTATCAGCTAAACTGTCCCATAAGTTCCCTTTCTTTCATTATATGTATAAACCTCTCTAAGTTTTATCAGGTTGAATGCATAGCCACTGAGAGGACAATTTATATCCCTATGTTTCTGAAGGTATTAAAGGTCTGATTTTATTCTTAAAACACCCATTCCAGCTTCAAGCATGTTATAATCAATGCATAGATGACAATTTAAGTCTAAATGTAGCATGATGCATTTTGTGTAAACAGAAGTTTATTTATCTGTCATGATAATGCTTCAACTACTCTGCTACAAGATTAAGAAAAACATAATAAAGTTCTAAAACATATGTTTTCCATAGCACACTTCAAACTGATCACATAGAACACATGAGAGTGGCTCATTTTCCAGTAGGCTTGTTCTTCACTTCGACCACTGCCAAATACTACACATGTTTCTTTACTTTATGTATCTACATTAAACTCAATCAAAGAGAAGGGGAAAAAAAAATAATCAGATCGAATTGAGCCAGAATGTTTATTCCATTCCTGAAATCTGAGATTATTATTTATTAATAAAATCATATGCAAAGTCTCTTGTACATCTTTATGCATGCTGTGTACTTTTATCAATAATGATGAATATATGAAAATTAGACAAGCTATGCAGTATGACTTCATTGACAATGCAAATCAAAATGGAAAATTCTTGGATTTTTCCNCCAACTCTTGTAGCCTGTCCTCATAGCAGAGCTGCTGCAGCCCTCTGAGCATCTTCATGACTATCCTCTGGACCCACTCCAACACTTCCATGTCCTTCCTGTGCTGGGGGCGCCAGAACTGCACACAGTACTCCAGATGGGGTCTGAGGAGAGCAGAGCAAAGGGGCAGAATTCAATCCCTTGCCCTGTTGCCCACACTCCTCTTGCTGCAACCCAGTACACAGTTGCTGTCTGGGCTACACTCACGCTGCAGGCTCATGTTGAGCTTCTCATCAACCCAGACCTCCAGGTCCTTTTCCTCAGGGCTGCTCTCAGCCATTCACCACCCAGCCTGGAGTTGTGCTTGGGATTGTGCCTACCCAGGTGCAGGACCTTGCACTTGGCCTTGTTGAATGTCATGAGGTTGGTTTGCGTCCACCTCTGCAGCCTGTCCAGGTCCCTCTGGATGGATCCCTGCCCTCTAGCAAGTCGACTGTGCCACGCAGCTTGGTGTCATCTGCAAACTTGCTGAGGATGCCCTGATTCCTCTGTCCATGTCACTGACAAAGATGTTAAACAGCACTGGTCCCATGTCATTGGTCCCATGACACTGGTCATCATGTCTGAAATCTAAAATTACAGTTACATTTGAAGAAGTCAGGTACAGTTTGTTTTGTCACTTCACATGCAGCCTGCCTATATGAGACTGCAAGCCAGGAGTTCTTAGTGGCACGTGCAGTAAAGCGACAGAACTGGTAAAATGCAAAATTCTGTGATTATGATCTATCTTCCAATCAGATTTTGAGCAGGCAGAATTTTTAGAGCTACAAATCATTTCTGCTTGGTACTTGACCGATGTCTAATTTCAGATTAGAGAAGAAAATATTGAGCATTTGTAATATTGATTTGAGGGGGAAATAACAAATTGTCCTGCCTAACTCGATAATTGCATGTTGGAAAGGTGCTTTTTCTCCATGTGTTGTTTTTCAACAGCCTATGAAGCAATGAATAATTATTTCAATTGTTACTTTCACTTTACTATAGATTTAGGTTATTTTTATTTTTATTTTTATTATTTCAGCTGAGGAAAGCATAGTATACACTTAAAACTATAATTGGACATTTCAGTTTTATTTCCTTTAAGTATTTTTTTTTTGGTGGAGTAACTGTGCCTTAAATACCTAACACGGCATCGTTAGTGTGTATTTCTTTCTCCTTGTATTTCCTGCAATCTATTTTACAATATATGAGTTTATTGGTAAGAATTTGTAGCACAAAATAGACATTTAGCATGGAATTCCTGTTTATTTAGTCTTAGAGTTCTCCAATACTTGTATTTGCAGAAACTTCTCTCCCTGTTGTATAGTCAAAGATATGGAATTCTGCAGTTTTAGGGTATTCCCCCTAAATAGGGGTCTGAACCTCATCATGGAAGCATCAGATGTGTCTTTCTCTCTAGTAATTACAAAGCAAGTAGTTTACATTTAGATTTCTATGTGACAGATTCAGATAAATGTATCTGGTCAGATACAATCTCACCCAGAATCTCTACTTCTGGATTAAATTCATGAACAGGGGAAGGATCATAACAGACAAATGTACAGTTGTATCTTCTGTGTATGTTTGTGAGAGTGAGAGTGCTTGTTGTGTGCAGGAATCTTAGCTTTTCTTTTTTTTTTTTTTCTATTATCATGCATTCAGCACAGTTTTAAATTATGTGATCACATGCTATTATTGCATAGGAACCTTCCTTATTCAAGGCACAGATGGATATGTGGATATTACTCAGTCAAAAGTGTTCAATATTTTGTTTCATTTTTTTGATGCTGAATACTCAGGCCTCAATTTGATTCTCTACATATTCACCACAAAACCTGTTTTGGAGGCAGAATTAATCATTTCTTCTCCTGTGGCAGTCCTCTTCACTGCAATATCCATGTTATTACAGACAGAAAGGAATTCTGACTCGCCTAGTTAGACCCGCCTGGCTGATACCTCTCTTTCAGCTCCTGCGGTAGCATTAACATCCCTCTGACACCTGCAAGGTGATGAACAAGTCCCCATCTCAAGCCTCTGAGTACCTGAGCCATGAAACTGCTTCACGTGTCACAGGCAAAGGTCCTTAATGCATGGATGCATTTTCACAATAGTCTGGTGAGGAGGAGGCTTCCACAATCCCTGAAATGAGGCAGAGAGAGAAAGGAGAGGAATAGTGCATCCAATAATGTAGTAAACCAAATGAGATGTTTAGGGTATGTTTTACAGAATGTGTGGAGTACTTAAAACATACAGCTTTCAGGTGCTTAAAAATTCACCTACATGATGAGGACTAAATAGCCACTAACCACCTTATAGTTATGTAAACCCAATGTAAAGTCAGGGTGCAGATAGTGTGACTTGAGTTTGGAGCTGCATAGTGTATAAAGGGGATGGGAGAGGAAGATGAGTTTAGTGTCCAGATGAGTATTTAGGAAAGAAAAACTGGAAAAGCAGGAAGCTTGTCATGTGTTATTACCCAACAGTTTGGCTGGAAGGTTTGAATGGACATCGCAGACCTCTGACGCTCCGTGTAACAGAATAAGGGATAGCAGCAGGTGGGGATAGTGCCTTTTGTCAGTGCCAGCACTGCAGGGGTCTGCCACACTTTGCCAAACCCATTTCATAGATGTTTGTTGAAACAAGGGCAATGCTTAGATTTTCAGTGCAGGATGCCATTCTAGAAACTTCCTGAGTATTTACTTTTGTGAGTTTACCTTGCTATGTCTCTGCAAGATTGAACTTTTTATACTCCCTCTCTACTAACTTTTTGAAGTCCCAGTGTCATCGTTTCTCCGCAGTGGCTCCTGATTTAGTTGCAGTCTTCTCTTTGTGTAGTTCCAGATCCATCTTTTGGGGGTTATTGGTGTACATGCTATGCTTTTCATTTCCTTGCTACATCTTTCATTTCCTGCCACTTCCACAAGACTCAGCTGTTTTATTCACCCATTTTCATTTTCAGCTTCAAGTTTAAGACTTTTCTTTTTTCCCTTATACATCTATAATTGGTTACTCTTATTCCCTTAGGTCTCCCCATCTTTTATCTATTTCATTTCATATAATCATAGAATGGTAAGATTGGAAGGGACCTCAAGGATCATCTAGTCCCACCCCCCTGCCATAGGCAGGGACACCTCCCACTAGCACAGGTCACTCAAGGTCTCCTCCAACCTGGCCTTGAACACCTCCAGGGAGGGAGCAGCCACAACCTCCCTGGGCAACCTGTGCCAGTGTCTCACCACCCTCATTGGAAAGAACTTCCTCCTGACATCCAGTCTAAATCTCCCCTCTGCCAGTTTAAACCCATTGCCCCTTGTCCTGTCATTACAAGACCTTGTCAACAGTCCCTCCCCAGCCTTCCTGTAGCCCCCTTCAGATACTGGAAGGTTACTCTAAGGTCTCCTGGAAGCCTTCTCTTCTCCAGGCTGCAGAGCCCCAACTCTGTCGCCTGTCCTCATAGCAGAGCTGCTGCAGACCTCTGATCATCTTTGTGGCCTCCTCTGGACCCCCTCCAACAGTTCCATGTCCTTCCTGTGCTGGGGGCTCCAGAACTGCACACAGCACAGGTGTACTGTACACAGTACTTCATGTGTTTTGTAGATGCTTAGTGTACCTGTTTAGTTCCAGCCATCCTGCTAGTACCTGTTTCCTTACACCACCTGATGGTTTGACACTGGTTTCCTGCCTTTGCTTCCCATGTCAGGCTTTTCTGCCTAGTTAACTAGGCTGGAATTCATGTGATGCCAAGAGGGTTTCATTTTAGGAATAACTTCTTCAGGGACTAACAGAATCCTTTAGAGATGCTCAGTAATATCTAATATCTCTTTGCAGGTAATTGGAGTGATCTTCATGATGAACCTCAGGAAGAACTTAACTATTGTCTTTGTTGACTAGACCTCCATTGCTTACAGTAGTCTCAAAGAGAGGTCATTCTTGGATGTCCTGGGGGTGTCAGGGAATCAAGCCTTAGGGATATAGCCAATCCAGAAAGCCATTGATTTACTGTACATCTTAAGGCATGTCTTGTAGCCTTTAGTGGTCACCCAAAACTATCTGGCATAGTTTTGGATGCCATTTAAATTGCTGAATGCTACTAAATGCTCAACATACCATTTAATTTCTGCCATTTAAATTGCTGAATGCTACTAAATGCTCGACATATTTAATTCCTTTCTTGCTTCTCCTGGCCATGGGCTCAGTGGTTATTATCAAAATTCCAAGTTACTGAAAACAGGATATTAGCCTATTATACTATGTCCTGACAGGTAATTATAGAGCTTGGTGTACTGGCTGTGCTTGAGATGAATTGTGTGAGCTCTAAGTCTTTTAGGTCTCAACCTCATTCATTTTATGAGATAGGTATCTCTCTGCTACACAAACTTTATTCACCTCCACACAGTACGAAGAAACAAATCCAGGCATTTTCCTCACTTGCAGTTGTCAAGCCTGATTTTCCCATGGTTCTGTTTGGAACTATTCACTGCCTTTTGACTTCTGATTTGACCAAACTGATTCTTTAGCTGTCTGTTGGTTTTATTAACTGATATTTTTCCTTTCAATCACACATAGCATGATTAAGAATGCCCTGTGTTTACCAGCAGTTCTACAGAAGCCTTGCAAAACACCTTCCTTACACCTGCAATGTATTTCTTCAGGTATATCATTTTTTAAATAGATGGAGTTTCAGGGGGTTTGTTTCCCCATTTAACAGAAAGATTACTCAAAATTCTGTTGGTTTTACCAGCACTGTAGCTGCCTATCAAAGATGTCTTTTGATGGCCAGCAGTGCTAACTTTCATTAAAAAGTTAGGAGGAAGTTCTTCTCAGCAAGGGTGGTGAGACACTGCCACAGGTTGCCCAGGGAGGCTGTGGCTGCTCCCTCCCAGGAGGTGTTCAAGGCCAGGTTGGACGAGGCCTTGGGTGAGTTGTACTAGTGGGAGGTGTCCCTGCCTATGGCAGGGGATTAGAGCTGGATGATCCTTGAGTTCCCTGCCAAGCTTACCATTCTATGATTCTATGAAACCTCCAATAAAAAAAACTTCATTAAGATACAAAGTTATAAAGTGGCTTTAATAAGCATAATATTAAGCTAATACAATGAAATGTTGATTTTACAATTAATTATGTCTCTTATTGGGTCATAGTAAGGTTTGTGGGTTCCTACCTACAAAGTTAGGAGTGAGTTACTTGGCATAAAACAATGAAACAGAGAACACTGGAAGAGGTTGTCTGGGGGGCTTGTGGAGTCTCCCTCTCTGGAGATATTCAAAACTCACCTTGATGCATTCCTGTGTGATCTGCTCTGGGTGATCCTGCTCTGGCAGAGGTGTTGGACTGGATGAGCTTTCCAGGTCCCTTCCAGCCTTTAACATTCTGTGATTCTGTGAGAAGTGCTGGAATTGTGATGTTAAAATTACGAGTATAGTCAGATATTCAGAATGCAATTGTCTAACAGAATGTTATATATGGAAGACTCCCACGAAAAGGTCATTCCAAGCTTTGCTAAAAATATGAAACAGAAATAAAACAAAAAAACATGAAAAAAAACACCCCAACCAACCAAAAAAACAAAACCCAAAAAAACCCCACCCAAAACAAACAAAGAAACAAAGTTATTTTCAACAGTCTGCCATATAAGATGTAAGCAATGCCAATTTGAGGAACCCACAAAGATAGATACAGTAATGAAAAAAAAAGAAAAAAACACAAAACAATCTTTCTTACAAAGACTTCAAGGTCAATGGCATATTCCTTCCAATATGTCAATAAGTGAAAATCAGAAATGTCAGTTTTTTGTTTGATTTTGTTTTCCTGGAAATATAGGAAAGTTCTTCAAACAAACAAACAAAAATCCCAACAAAAACCTCCATCTCTTAAGGGGCTTGTTGAACTGACTCAGAATGTTCAGCACACTTTTTAAGATCAAACTATGAATTACATCAATGCCAACCTTTGAAAGAACTTGTAGACTATGAACAGAAAATGGATTATTTCTTAAAAATGCATTTCAAGCAGGACCTTATTCCAGTTGAATGGCATCAAGATCTTGTTTAGACTGCAGGTTTTAGTCTCAGTGAATGTCCATCAAATGGACATGCCTGCCTCTGTATCAAAGCTATTTGATCTGACAATCAGGCTATTGGGTATTTTCTCATTGTGATAGCTTATTCTACTGGAGTTGCTCAACATGGTATAATATCACACTAAATGGTCATTGGAACAGCACATTGTGCCTGCATCATCTGAATCATAGCTGAGAGCCTTAGCTACTAGCTTGTTGTCAATCTCAATTTGTATTTAATGATTATCTGTGTATTTGCAGAGCAACAGCATAGCCTAATGGTTAGGTTTCTGGAGAAGATGAGGAGTCATGTTCAACTGTGTGACCCAAATCAGACAGAGGAGGGAAAGTAGATAGAGATACATAAGTTGCAGCAGAAAAAAAAACTCGTAGGGACTTTTTCAGGGCTTTTTATCCCCATATTATTTTTGGTTTGCCAGTGTCTCTGACCGAGTGAGTCAATGAATTTATGACCAAATTTCCAGTTGAAACAATGATGTATATTCTGTCTACTGGTTACTAAAAAAAACCCCAAACCAACTAGCAAAAAAATAAACAACCCAAAACCCAAAAAAACTAAATTAAGAAAACAAAAACACAACAACCTTTTCCTTTGACACAATTACAGAATCATAGAATCAACCAGTTTGGAAGAGACCTCCAAGATCATCCAGCCCACCCTATCACCCAGCCCTAGCTAATCAACCAGATCATGGCACTAAGTGCCCCAACCAGGCTTTTCTTCAACACCTCCAGGGATGGTGACTCCACCACCTCCTTGGGCAGCCCATTCCAATGCCAATCACTCTCTCTGGCAAGAGCTTCCTCCTAACAGCCAGCCTAGACCTCCCCTGGCACAACTTGAGACTGTGTCCCCTCATTCTGTTGCTGTTTGCATGGGAGAAGAGACAAACCTCAAATCTATCTATCTATCTATC